>JAARMF010002119.1:7896-22359 GCA_022844705.1 Toxascaris leonina
CCCTCCCCCCCCCCCCCCCCCCCCTCCCTCTCCCATCTCTTTTTCGAGTTAATCAAGACTACACTCAATTCAAAAATTACATCGAAGTCTTGCACCATAAATGTTAGCGAGGGATAAAGCTGATCCAATCGTCATGCTTCAAATTAATCGCTACACTTCTCACCGTTGTCATCGCTCTATCCAACTCTGGACACCATAAGAATCCGACTCGTACATGGAACGCTGTCACGATTCCCACCAAACGGTTTTCATCTCTATCAGTTCATCAAGGCAACATCTGATTTGTTTGATGTTTTTCTATATCATCGATTCTGTGCTAGTGAGTGACGTGCATTTCAGAAGACATTATCGCATTTGGAATGGAGAAGGAAGATTGGAGGATTCCGGTGAAATGGGTACAATTTTCTATATGCAAAACCCTTAGCAGTTGTTCGTTGCATTAATAGAACGGGATCATTGCACTTGTTTTGCACTCACGTGAAAGAATGGATGAGAAATATAAAGAATGTTGCTCTCTTTTGATACCACAGAAGAAACTGTAGAAGGTAGAAATTATACTATAGAAGCAAAATGGAGAAATGAGGAAGTAATATTATAAAATGATTCATGACGCATAAATTCGAAACTGTAGTTAGAACAGCATTGATTTGCTCTTTAGAGAACTCTCTATACGGGCGTAGAGACCAACTAATAATTAACAACTGCGAAAATTTTGCCCGCAAAATGCATAAGCTGAGCTAAATTCCATAAACAGAGAGGTGTAAAACAATCAATCGGAAAGCGGTCGAGTTAAATCAACGTCAAACGGTTGCATAAAAGTTAAGTTAATAAACAATTGCTTCTTCTGAACTTTAACTTCGCTTGAAAAGTTGATAGCTATCACAACCTACGACGATAATTTAGAGCTTTAATCAGCAGTGAATGAATCACGAGACTGGGGAAGCAGCCAATGTCAAAAAAGGTCGATTAATTGAGAATAATGTTCCAAAAATATGAACTCACCTAGAACCTCAAAAAATGAAAAACAAGAAGGAATGAGTGGAGAAACCAACAAATAAAACCTGTTCATTTGTTTCGGATCTTCTGTTAATGTGTAAATGCCAAAATTTTTCAAAGAAGATAAAAGGAATATTTGAATTTGGCATAAGAATGTCTCATGCCAGTCCGTCCTTGCTCCCTCTTTTAGTATTCTGTGTGGTATTGGGCTTTAATGGAGCCTGTTTCAAAAGAGATCGATCTAGTGCTTTATGCGGTTTTATTTTACGAGGATGAGTAACCTGCATATAAGGCCACTGCACTTTCCTCTGCCCTTTTTTTGGCGAAAAGAGATGAGCCCCTCAATCCGATTCTGCAGTTTTCATTGATACTAAATTTTAAAATATTCCATGATTTGGCTCCAACTTCCACTACAGCCTGAGGCCTATGCATAATCGCAGGGCTTGCATATACAGTTGCTGGCGATCCAAAGACATTGCCGCAAATCTTTTCTCCGCCGTTTCTTCACAGCCATCATCATTCAACAAGTTCGAAGAAAACATCTTTGCGCCAAACTTTCTGGAATTTATCGACACATCATCTGAGCGACTGATGGTCATCGAACCACCCACGAAAGGAACGACCGGTGCCTTTCCTCGGAAAGTCATTCTGAAAGCAATGTTCGATAACAGGACACGCAATAGAGAAATAATGGTCTCCATCTACACCGTCCACGACCAGAGACAGCTAAAAAAAATCTGAAGAAGGATGTATGGGAGGCTAAAAGTTCAGGTGGAGACCTGAAGATTCTAAAAGAGGGAAAGGGAAAGGGAGCATATCTATACTACCCACAGATTCTGTATCCCCCCCCCCCCTTTCCCCAAGTATGCCCACTCCCTTTCCTTTGACATGCTCTGCGCGAAATATACGAAGGACAGTTATTCTGCACAGCCTGTGCAAGCACCATCCTGAAGTAGGAACTCACAACGACAGCGGCAGAAGTCAGCGTAAACAAAGAATGGGAAGATGAAAATGGCAAGGTGGGAGGGGCAAACGAAGATTTCCGGAGAGTAGCTAATTCATCTTTTACGAGGAAATCTTTTAGGATTTTAGGAAAATTCTGAGCGAAATTTGTCGTTCAACGCTAACAACGGAATCCAAAAGATCAAGAAATAAAACCTCACAATTAAAAACAAAAACCTTCAAGAGCTTTTTCATTTTTGATCCAACTGCTCCAATTTTTGAGGACAGCCATTCAATGAATAAAAGAAGCAGAATATTCGTGCTGCAGAGTGAAATGTGTTTCTTAACTTTCACCGGTCGACCTCTGTACCACATGAAAAGTAGCTGACACCCTAACATCGCCAAAAATTCCAAACTGCTAATGCACATATATGAGGCCAACATGCGGCAATCAATCGACGGTCATCCATTATATGAAAAAAATTCATGTGAATATTGCATGTTGACCCAACAACAGTCATCGGTTAACATATATTTATAAATGAGCTTGTTATGTGATAACACCCAATAATAGTCGACAATTACGACAAAAATGTGCACGATAACCACCAAGTGCAAAAAATATTTTAGCACCTAGCTCGTTGGTATTGCTTCCAGGAAATTCTTGGAATAGCTCCCAATTCGTCGTAGGCTTCTTATCAACAGCTTCGGAGGAGAAACATGACGTATCAGATGCTAATGAGGAAGCTGGTCAAGAAAAACCATCTCCACTTCGACGTTTTAGCGTGATAGGTGTCTCTCCCGATATGCACCAAACGACATTGAAATAACGCTCAAGTTCGCTTGCCACGCCGGTACTCTTTGCGATCGTTTCAAATTGAAACTGAAATCAGCACAAACAGCATTGACGACCATCAACAAAACTACTGTTTTCGTGGCAAAATTTGGCACAATCAAAGCAATTCAGGTTGACTTTAGGAATTACCAATCTTAGTGTGCGCCGTTGCAAGTTCATCTCGATTCTTCCGGCGTTTTGCTTTCCTTTTCGTGCCTCCATTGTTTATGGGCATAATGGATTGAACGGAGAAGTTTCATGTAAATGAGGAGTTCAGTAATATCTGCATATGCACAAATAACACTGCTGCACACCTTTTGCTTATTTCTCCGATGCACTATTCACAAATTCTTGCAAAACCTTATATCGAAATCGAAGGCCTGACGCGACAGAACAACAATTTTGAGGGTAAATGCACATTAATGGCTGATCGATGAGTCCACTCTTATTCCCAACTGCGCAGATTTCATTGAACAGATGATTCAATAAGACCTTCGGTCTCGATCAAGCACATTATTCGAAACATAAATAGGCATCGCTCTATAACCTTCAGAAATCTGATGAGCTTCTATTTTTAACAAGAAAATTGCATATTCTTTGTCAGGGCATCGTTCCCGGAAATGAGAGATCGAAATTGGCACAATATCGCACACCATTGACAAGTGCAAACATATGCGACACCATTGATAGTGAAAAGACGTCGGAGATGAAAAACCGCTCATGACGACGAGATCTGTGTGAATTCTGACGAATTTCTTTGCTTACTTTAGTTTCTTCACAACTTCTGTTGCTTATTAATGAAATTTTTAATTCGTTCTGCACTCAAATTACACCTCGTCATAAAATAGTTCGCATGAAATTTCATTTCTGCGACTAATCTCACCGCTTTAGCTGAAGAAGCGAAAAATGTTGACCTCCTATGGCTTTTTCTTGATATAACATACTCTCACTCCAAAAGTCGAACAACATTCATGGTGCTCTTTCCACATCTGTGGAAGACGGGGATATGAAGTACGACAGAGAACCCAAGGCATCAGCTTTTAATTTTTATTCATACAATAGGCCAAAAATTATTTCCATCAGAGAATGTCCACGTCACAAATTGGTGCAGTGATAAATTTGTGCGAAATTCCATGAAGACAGATCAGCAGACTGCACGCGTGGAGCGTCTTATCGTTTGATGAAGTGCATTTCGCAATTCGATAGAATAAAAAGCCGTCAGAGCGAATTTTCACAGCAATTCACATTGCACTTTTATTTAAACCGGATTGCAATCGCAAACAACAACGGATACAAGAGATGAGTGACAAAAGGCTATAAAAGGCTAGCACCGTTTGTAAAGGACCACTCCATATCAAGCACTTTACTTAATAATGGTGAGTGAATACTTAACTTGTATCGCACCGTTTTATGCTTTTCATCTATCATGTGAAAAGTTAATGCTTTTCCCTGATATGCCAATCGTTGGAAATTGTCATATCATCGTCAAACTTCGCGAGAGCATTTACATTGGCAACGGCTTTTTTCTTGGCGAAAAATCCAGCATCTGGACGTTTCTTGCCCATACTAAATGATCCGAGTGTTAGAAACCTTTTTTTACAAATTATTTTTTCATGCGTTTGAAGGCTTCAAATTGTTATTGAAGAAAATCTTTTGAAACGCTTTCAAGAACCCAGGAGACCTTTAGAAAAATCAGGACAAGTACTACAGAACCAAACAGTCACCATTAGGGAATGATTTCTGATGTCTAGGGCTGAAATAATATTCCTTTCAAATGATTTGTACTGTCGACTCTACCTCCTTGTCGCTCGAAAAAAAAAGAGGGGAGGGAGGCAATTTTCGTAACACAGGTTACCACAAATCTGCGCCGACCCGCCAGCTCCGAACGATGGGCACCGACGGCTTCATCACGAAGATCGACATTATCTACTCCTGCCCATGATTAATCACCGTCCTAAGACTATTAGGCAACAGTATGAAGTAGCATTTGATTATACATGGTAGTTTATGTGTGGTTAGCAGCAAAGGTGCCCCCATCCACGAGGTTGAGCAACACTGTTGAGAAGGCAAAGCGGCATGAAGGAAAGGAGCGAAGCTGCAATGTAGGTTTAAAGCTCTTACGAAAATCGCACTCAGGGAGCATTTATAATTTGTAGTGCGACTGCAAATAATACAGTAGTCCACTATTTAATTATACGATCTCAATTCCAGAAAACGCTTCTTCCAAGCACTCCAATAACGTGCTGGCAATAATAAATTTGTGAAAAGACGCTCCAAACAGTTCCGAAAGGAATGGATTTAATTTCTGTTGTGAGAAACACTATTCGATTATTCGAACATTTGAGAAACTGATTGAAAGATGAGGAAATAAACTTTCATCATGAGCTTACTATATAAAGGGCTTACTATATAAAGCAATTTAAGCGTGCGCCTAGGGGGACTAGAAAGAAAAACTTCCTAACTGATACAGAGTGTTCATCACTGAAGCAGAGCATACTTTTCATTTTCAGATGAAGTTATTCATAACTATCGTAGTTTTGTGGTGCGTAGCAAGCAACGTGAAGGGGCAAACCTCGACAACTACGACAACTGTGCCTACGACCACGACAGCAGTAACTGCTGCCGCTACAACAGCCGCAGCGGCCGCAGGTGGGACAACTACAACCGGTGTGGCTGGTGCGACTACCTCAGCAGCATGCACAGATAATGCCAAGGACTGTCCCCAACTCGCAGTCTACTGCGTTTCAGCCACGTATAAACCGGTGATGCTGAATAGGTGCAAGAAAACGTGTGGTGTCTGTGAGTGTGTCGACGCCGCTACCAATTGCGCACAGATGGCCAATTTGTGCGCCGATGAAACCTACAGGTACACGATGATTACAAGGTGCATGAAGACATGCAATCTATGTGGTGGTGGTACATGTGCTGACACCGCTAATAATTGTGTTCAACTCGCCAACTTATGCAATGATGCAACATTCAAGCCAACTATGCAAATCCGATGCAGGAAGACGTGCAACTTTTGTTGAAGCTCATTATGCATTGTCTTGCACAAACTTATGCAATTAGAGAACTCGTTGGCAAGCTATGAGATGCAATAACTTGTCGCCTACTTGGCAATGATCTTATATATAAGATGTCATCTACTTTACAATCGTCTTAAACGATTTCTTCAACACTGGGATATCATACAGCTCGTTTCTCAAAGTTGTATTTAAAATGGGAAATAAAAGAATTATGCTTCAATATTAGCGGCAGATCTTACGCATACCGATGCTGACGTTTCAAAAACTATGTTGCGAGCAACTATTAGAAGGTTCATCAATGGGAGGAGAGGAAGGGTGGGATAAAAGCAGAGACTGCAGTTGCAGAAAAGCGCGCATGGCGTTCTGAAATTTCGTCCGTTTTGTAGGGCTTGCTCCATGCTGTAAACAGCGTAAAACCCTTCACAGCGCGACAAGCAACAGTTATACAGCCTGAATCAGCTGCCAGAAAATGTGTCAGCGGGGTTGCTTAATGCTGATTTCAGCTAAAGAACCTCTTAAAAGCATTTCGTCAACCTCAACTTCCTATTCGTCCGTCTTCATAATCTTCTCCGCTTATACCCCCTCATTCTTTTGTTGACTTTCGAGATATCGCCTACAACATCAAGTTCTTCCTTTCATTAAAAAAAACATCCCAAGCTTCATTTAAATATGCAATGCCCACAACCACCTCACGTCACTAACAGAATCCCACTTCATAGAATGTTCAAAACTTTTCGTATGTTTCAAGGGAAGCTTATGCTGAAACGCGACAAGTTGCATTTATTTTCTTACCGTAAGACCTCGTCTGCAACATGTGCTAATTTCAAAATGAGTTGAGAAACGCTCGAGAAGAGTCTGGATGACATGCCCCCGTATGACCAACCCCACTCGTATTAAATAATATAATATGCGGAGTAATGCCGCAATAATTTGATTCATTCAACCGATCGTCCAAATCTTCTAAGAAAAACTTGACTTTGTGTTAAATGGGCTTGTGCAGACTGAAAAATCGGATGGTGCGAAATGCATGCAAATTGCTTCTATGTTGTTTAACGCCTGCAGTTTCTTTCGCCACTGATAGATCAGTGTGGATTATAGTATAGGATGTCTCTTATGCCATACAAATTACTCATCGAATTTACTGATCGGAAACAAGTAGGAAAGAGCGTTTGACAAGTCCAAACGATATGCCGTTTGCAATTCCTTTCATCGAAGCGGTCGCAAATCTTAACGAGAGGGGAAATAATGACAACAAAGTTAATAATGTCTTACTGTTTAAATTGAGCCCCCGAACGCATAAAGCTAAGATGGGACTAGACACATGTAAAATGCCTCTGATTGGACCTAAAACCTAGAAATGTTTTCAGCAACATTCAATTGCGCGCAACTCTCTCAGCAAATGATGGGTGAACTTGTAAGTTACTATGAGGTAAACTCACTGCGCAAATGATATCCACCTGACTTCGTAATTCCAGCCTCACCTGAGACCGCTGGAGAGACAAATAGACGCACACGCCGACAATATGCATGCGCGCAGACGCAAACCCGACATGCGCGAAGAAAAATTTGCAAGGGCGTTGCCCAAACGCAAATTAACAGAGGCATGTAAAAACGCGAAGACAGAAAAGTTATAAAGAGGGCATACAAAAATTAAACAAGTGGGAACCTGTACGAAAAAAACTTGCGGGATATGCGCTTTTGCACTTCGCCAGCTATTCTCGCAGGCTGCTGTCAAACAAAAACAATATCCTACAATTTCTTCAAAATTCAGTCAACTCGATCAGTCGCAAGAATAAAACCTGCTGAAGATTCTCATATATGCAATCTGCTTTTGACAGTTTCTATTTGCAAATTTTGCAAAGAAACGAAACAAACGTTGAGATAAACGAAACGTAAACGCAATAATAAGATACACAGAAATACATGAATGAACGGAAATTAAATCAGAAATGGTTTGCAAATTCTGCGAACGCATAAATGAGTGCGGAAGCAGCAATCAGTAGCAAATAAATCGTAAAATCTCTGTAATCACAAAATTAAGCTTAAAATAAACTGCTCCAATGGTTCTTTGAGTATGGATAGACGAATATATTGCGCAGTTGAAAGTACTCTGAACTAATATAGACTACACATCCGAACTGATCGATTCTTCACAACTTTTAGGTGGCGTGGATTGATAACTTTAGAATAAATGAGTGAAAAATGTGAAGGGCACCAAAGAACGTGAACACGAGCTTTGGCCACATCGACAATTGTACTTGGTACGTTTAATCAAAGATTGCATTGGAATGCAACTAGCAGATCACCATTTTTGACAGCACAGTGATCACGTTGCAAACAGAAAGATCCAAATGAAATTCGGCTTAATCTGTTCCTGTCACTGGGAGGGTCAATGATGATAACTAATCGACAGGAAGCAAGCAGGTGATGCTTTCCTATCAGCAATGAAGGCTGGAGAGGTAGGTATCATCGGTCATCGCGAAGGGGAGCGAGAAGGGCATCGGTCATCGCAGTAAATTGTAAACGAAAATTATAACTACTCAGCTGACAACCCAAACGTAGTTCTCTCCCTTAAAGCTCAGATTTTCGAAAACTCGGAACATTATACAATCAACAAAAAGCATTCAAAAAAAGACGCATTTGTGAATTTCAGTGATTTTTGATTGCTTTTACTAGAACCCGGCTCGCTACACTTTTACAAAGACTTCATTTGCTATAATCATAGTGCGGCGTTATGAATTTGATGACAGCTGTGCTTAGTTGTGCCAGTATTAAGGTCATCTACCTTTTGAAGCGGGAAGGATTACCGATAAGCGCACCCATCCACATGTATGAAGATCGGCGTACAAGTTCCCGCCGTAGTTTGCACTTTCCTCTTCTATTCTTCTCCCCATTCCAACAATATTTTACCTATAGTGTTTAAAAAAACCCGCTTTCTGGTTAAAAAACATGTTTCGGATCACTCATCTCTTAGATTAAAAGTACCTGATCATTTCGGGGGCTGGGATAAACCGTCAAGCGAGGACCAAAACCAGAACCAAAATGCGTCAACGTTAAACGCTTCCCAAGATCCGATCTTCAGCTTCTGCTTGTCTGCTTCGGAACGGTCATTGAGTAAAGTCTCTTTGTCTAAGTCTTTCCAACAAACGAAGCTAATATCTTTTGCTTTCTTCGTAGGGACTCCCTTTACCAAAATCCAACCAGTTTCATTCCGTAAATCGATCACACAGTCTGTACGGAATTGAATGAATTGCCATTGATATCCACTGCTTCATTTAGCAACACTCTCGCAACCAGCTTATTATGCCGCACCATTTTGACTCTTTTGATCGCCGACACAACAACCTCGCACATGTTATTATATCAAGTTTTAAGCGAACTTCTCGTGTTCCCTTGTTGGTTCTTTCATTGAGCCTTTGAAAACTTTTTTCGTGTAGTCTCTCTTTCACTCTCAGCACCGTTTCATTTCAGCATCGTCTGTCTGCACATTACATACCAGCTTTGTTTTCTTGTCTCCTACCAATAGAAAAATAATTATAAATGCGGATGGCTCCGTACTATTGCAGAAACTGCAATCTGCTCGTGAAAAGACAATGTAAATCAATAAGAATGAATTTTCGGCTTGAACAATTTAACAACAACGTCGCCATGACTAGGCGATGGTGCAAACGGTCAATTATGTCTCGCTATGTTGATAGAATACATACCACCGAAGTGACGTCGTTTCAGTGCTAAATAAATCACTGCAAAAGGCAACCCAACATTTATGATTAGTAAAACCCCACTATGCAGACAACAGAATAAACTGATGATAAGGAATAAATGACCAATTCGCATAACATTTAAAATTCCTGATAAAAACAACACAATAACAACTGGGGTTAACTGTGCTGCAACAAAGTATAAGCGCATGTAACATCGAAGTTTTCTCACTGATGTGTCAATCATCCTCCGTGTTTCATCTAAGCGGCACATCCCAAATTTGAATATTCGACCACCAATGATTCCATCGCATCGAGTAACGAGCTTTTCTCGTTTCAAATGTTCCTTTTTCGAGAAATATTTCGATATTTATTTCACTGGAAGCTTCTCATATTCCTACTAAAACTTAATGTATCAGCCGTTGAGCTGCTCACTGCGAATATAGAAGCAATGATTTCACATACATCTAATCAACTATTGTAAACTGGAGACCTTAAATGCCCTCAAAATAATTTGCGTTGAAAGAACACACCATCCCCCATCCTCCTTCCTCCCAACCTCCCTCTTCACTAAATCAAAATCGACCTCATAAAAATTCATATCGTAAATTCATACACTCTGTTTACTCAAAAAAGATCCCTCTATCAGAAGTTGGAATCCCTGTGAAAAGAAATCGAAGAACCAAGAACAAAACCTTGAATTACTCTTCCAAATTTTTTTGAACAGCTGAATAATTAATTAATGGTGGCTTCAAGAAAGAGTGAAACAATGAAGCAAAAATAAAGATGTGCAAAGCGCATAAGATGACGATGCACCTTCACTTGCCTATTAATCTCCACCACTTTCGGCTCTTCAGTCCATTGTGGTGTCACTCAAGACAACGCATCCTTGTTCGGATGGGTTTGTTCACTTTACACACAACAGTAAAATACAGAATGTTTGCAGCATCGAATGGAACTGGAAAAAGAAATTTTCGAGAAAATGTGATTTAAAGAAAGCAGATAAAAGGTGGGATTTTGAATAAGTGATATATCTGTGTAAGCAATTCCACTCTTCTGAATTCCAAAACTTACCGCTGCAATTGCTTTCGATGATTTTCTTAGAAAAAGAGAAACCGAGTGAGCAAAATAATGTGGGACTGTCGAGGAACTGGAGAAATGCGGAAAACGTGTAACGGTGAAACGGGTAACAATAAAGATGGAAAACCAGAATGAGTAAACAAAGCTTCTCCAAGCAGTATCGCGAGCTGTTGCGCTCATGAAGAAACCACCGTTAACCGGCTCAACTCCACCATTCTTTTACATTCCCGTCTCATTTATTTACCTAATTATTTACTGCATACAACCCAGAAACAACTTTCCAGTGCAATCCAAACCAAACATGAATATAACCTCATATCTCTCCCCCCCCCCCCCCCCACTTCCACCCCCATAAATGAAGAATTTCAATTCGTCAAGGGGCAGGAAAATGCGAATTCCTATCCGCGTCCTTAGAGAGGAGAGGAACGGTGTTTTCAGGAGGTGGAGGACAGGAACTTACTATTGCAGCACTGCACTTTTCCCATCTAAAAGTCAGAAAAACCAAAAAGACAACTTTCAAATTTAGGAATTAATCCGGTGAAGGACTCATGCTTGGAGATAAGATGGCATCTTAATCCGCATGAAAATACGCGTGGCCAAGAATGCAATCGTTACGCACGCGAATCCCAATCCAATCATCATTATTCGATTTAATTTTGGTGTTAGCGGATTGTTGCACCTGTCGAGTATTACCAGTCCAAGACCTGAAAAAGGTCACCTGAATAGACGGTAAGCTAATGTCTCTCTTTCATCACTTCAGCTTACAATGCAATTTAAATTGTAAGCTGAAGTGATGAAAGAAAGGCATTAGCTCCGTTTTAAAAGTCAATGTCTCTGATTTCGAAATGTCGCCAAAGGACAGAAGCATCATTATTGTGGTCAATGAAATAATGTGAAAAATCACCGTGCGTTCCCACCTTCATGCAAGGTAAGAACTTGCGTCATGAAAGATACCGTTTAGGGAACTGAAACCAAATCGTACCTACGATGGTCGTGAACGTTAGCAGCTTAGCTAAGCGAATTTAAAACTTCCTAATCGGCGCCGTAGTAATGCACTATACGAAAGAGGAACAGCCTTTTAATTGAACGTTTATAATTCAAAATCCTGACGCTCAAAACAACCGATTGAAAAAAAAATTTTTGGATTTATTGAAGAAAATTTTCATCCATTGATTCGATAAGAGAGAAAATTTGAAATATGAACTGACTAAAAATTCAGCTATTGAAGAGAACCTTTGAAACTCTTTTTCACCACAATGCAAAACAATTTGTCTAATAAATCCTACACTTGAAATAATAATTTATTCTGCTCGCACTGCAGTCGTCAACATTCAGCTCTATTGGAGAAGAGTAAACTGCTTCTGAAACAACTGTATTCGCACCGAAAATTTCAACGCTACATTTTCCGCACAACATAGAGAGTACATGAATCAAAAACAATCGGTTTTTCTCATGCAGGCATTTTCCTTCTACTGCAGTTATCGATCAGCGCTTCGCTAATGATCAGAAAACTTCAAGCAGGTGAAGCTAATTCGAGAACTGGAACTTTGATACAGTTTCGCAAGAAATACATCACAAAAACAGATAAATAGACGGAGGAGATTAGGCAGAAGATGAGGAAAATAGCATTTGCACGAGGAGCCTCCGAATATAAGAACAAAAAAACCGCATCCCTAAACGAAACCTTCGAATATGAAACCTTACCTCCAAGAGAAAACATGAAGCTCGCAGCCAATCCCTCCATAATATACTGACCATTGATTCGATATTGCATTATTGCAACCGGTCGTGCGTTGCCTCGTTCATCAGTCGCTTGGCCTGAAATAACAAAATTTCATAGAATGAAGTCACGACTAACCTGCAACCCCAGCATATTTGGTGGAAAATTTTTCGAGGTATTGTCAGACCGCGATGTGTGATGAAAAACAAATGCCGTTCTTTTCTCCCGTCGTATATAACGAACTCCCCCCATCCTCAAACCTTTCATAAATCCAAAACTGGATTGTGGGTTGCAATTTCCCAGCGCCAGCTGGATATAAAAAACGGCTCTGGCGTTTAAAATAACGGGCTCATAGACGCATGAGGAATGCAGCCCGCATCGCACTTCAACTATCAGTCGCCACTCTTCGATACAACTCCCTTTCCCAGATCAATGATCAGCGACAGCAAAAAAAGCTACAGTGTAGTTACGCAATTATTCCTTGCAACAACTTTTCAGCAGCGACAAAAAAAAATCACTCATGCATCATATTTCTTCGCAAAACCTATCGTTGGAAATAGCAAAGTAAAATCAACAAGGAAGTTTTCCATTATAAACATGAGACCCTTGCACCGGACATTCACAATGCCCAACAAATGTCCACTACATCAGCTACCACCTCTGCGGATGTTTAAATAAGTTCTGAAGCAGAATAAAAGTGAAGATTTTTGGCAAGAATATTATCAGCACATTCCAACAATACGATATTAAAAAATGCCGGCTTACCGATACTCGGTGGCTCATTAATGATATCGTAAATCACACCGCCAGTTACAAAGAAATACGTCACCATCATGAGCGCAAAAACTTGCATTGGTGATGGTTTCTGAAAAATTTCATATTTCCTCCGTTTCACACTCGTCGGATTTAGACGAAGTTCCATTTCTAGATTTCACTTGTTTTTCTAAAAATGATTGTTGTTTCCGACTTCAGCCTCCCTTCCCCTCCCACACTACGCAGATTTCCCACTCTTTCTCTAGGACAGAACTGGTAATATGTGCTGAATCTCTAAAAACCAAAATAAAAATGAGAATCGAAGATCGATCAACAAAGTGAAACCGTTCACTGTCCTGATTGTGTTCCGATATTTGCGCTCGATCTTCTACACTTCTGTTACCACTGATACGCGATCCGCTGTCATTGGAGCTGCGTCAAGTGAATGATGAGGTCGGTCCTGGAGCCGTCGAGGTTTGGTGTCTTCCTCCCAGCTGTACCGTTTGCAGCTGCTGTTGCGGATATCGCTAACACCGCTGCGACCACGATCATCATCTCACAGTTTATACGAGACCGGCTGCCTCACGCACTTCTTACCACTTGATTTTGCGAGATACGTATGTTTGATTCGTACCCGTAAGGGTGGTTCGGCCACGGAATAGATCACATAGATCACTGCCGTCGACCACAACTCAAACTTGGGTAATTGAACCTTTTATTCCAATACCAATTAGCGACGATGATTAGCGCACATATATACAATGTGAAACAATGAGGATTAATTTTACATCATGACAAAGGTTACAGAATTTACAAGATATCCATTCCTAAAAACAGTTGGGTCCAAACAAGACCGACAAGATAAGAGGGGCGAAACATGCGTATTATTATGAAATCATCATAAAGGCTATAGAATTTATAACGCCTAAAACAAATACGTTCAATCCAGACCCACAGATAAAAAGGTGGACAACAAACAAAGACCCACTCTCCGAAGGAAGGACCGAAACTACCAGGAAATGGGTGACAATTATTACAATTACAAAGGACCCTACACAAAATTAGACTACCGGGAACAATAAAAAATGAATTGGTGGAAGCCGGAACAACGATGGGTCGCGTCGAACCCTCGATACTTTTGTGATAAGCAGTGTGCCTTCGAAGAACGGGCATTGGTTATGTACGCTGGGATTGTTGTTGTGTTGCAGCAATCCTTCGACTGTGTATGTCTTCTCCCATTTTGGGTTCAAATTAGGGCTTCCTCTCTTTGCTCTTTTTGTGTGCTAAGAAAGCAACTCACACCTTTTACCGTTAGTCCGCCGCGTTTACACTATAGTGACTACTATGATACGCTTCCAGCTCGTTTTTTGCACGTTGCACATAAGTCAACAACAATGTCTGCCACCTAGA
>JAARMF010002120.1:5328-18688 GCA_022844705.1 Toxascaris leonina
GGGGGGTAGCGTAACTTTACAAGCTAAAAGGAGAACTGAAAACTTCAAAAGAGAAAATAAAATGAAAAATCTTTGCCCGACCTCCCGTCGCGTATGATGAGGACATACGCGTCTTCCACTGCACTAGCCAGATCTTGGTGTGGCACCTCCATAGAGCTGCGATATGTTTAACGAAAGTAGTCCATCGTCAGTGACGTTTTTATTTTACGAGTACTCAAAGTCAAAGTGGACACAGTAAGGTATGCCTGGCCGGGAGGAATACAACGAAGCAAACCGTACCTAAATCATTTCGCCTGTTACCAAGATTTGGCCGTACAATATCAACTGAATGCATTTCCGTGGAAATCCCTCAATTTGGCGGTAACTACCGTGCGAATAATTCATCAAGATTGCATACATTTGTGACTAACTCATCGAGTTCTATCGATTAATAACCAAAATCGTGAAAGTCGATGACAGAGAGTATTTTCCGAAAATTTTCCTGTGCTACCTACTAACGACCGAAAAATTGCGAGTTCTTTGCGATGACATCTCAGTTCCTTCTTATAGCGGCCTGCTTTGAGCACCACTAAAGCGATCTCGCCGAGTTGCCTCAATGAGCCGAAAGAGGCACCCGCCTGCCCTGAGAAGGAGCCGAGGTCGAGGACCCCCAAAATCACAAAAATCGAGGTTGCAGTTCTTTCGACCGGTCGAATCGGGGCTAAAGTTGTGTGACGGATTTCAGCCGTTGACCTCTTTTTTCACAGAATATTGAGTGTCGAATTCAACAAAGCCAATTTCACCTGTATCCGTTCATTCGATGCCAAGATAGAGCCCTTAAAAAATTTAGAAACCATATATTCCTATATAAATCACATATCAGTGCATGAGAAAAATGGAAAATTGCGGTCTGAAAAGAAAATAATATTGCGCTAAGAAATGAGAAGGTGAATCAGCAAACATTGCCGGGGAGAAGCAAGGAAAAGAAACTTCAAAGTTGGAAGGGAGAAGTAAGGAAATGAGCCTATTGACTATATTCCGTTTACTTCAGTACCAGCACACAGTATCTACCGGATGGACCCGGTCACCTCTTCGTACCTTCAAACTTGAGAGAGATACATCCAGGTGTATGTGAAAAGTTCACTTTTTAGTTCACGGAACATTTTGAGCTGATGCTTATATCGTTAGATTCGCCTTGCCGAGAGAGGTTGAACTGTGTAAAGAACAAGTGTGGGGGGTAGAGGGGGTGTGACCTCAGTGATCGCCATAAATTTGCCTATTCATGAGAAATTTGCGTATGTTTGTGAATAGCGCTACAAGTGCTTCCTCATACTTGGTCCAGGTTTGGTTCAAATCGGTTGAGTGGTTGGGGAATTATGGCCGAGTGTGTGGTGAATTGCGCGTTTCTACCGGAAACTTTTCCAGATTGATCGAATTTCAAAAAATTTTCATGAAAATAGTAAGAAACGGGTATTTCACACAGGTCATGAAATCCTACGCATTTTTTGGAAAAAAGTATCGCAAAAATATTTCCTAATTTTTTTTTTTACATGGAAATCCAAAAACTTTCGCGTTTATTTGTATATTTTGTACAGTCATCCCAGAAATCCACATGCACACCAAAATTTGTCCACCAACCGCTTTCAAAAGCAAAAAAAAAATTTCCAAAATCCCTCAAGCATGAAAGAAGTTATAAACATTTTTCCTTAGATATGGAGTTTTCATTTTTCATAAAAATTCGACGGAAACCCCTACCAAATTGAGCAGCCACAAATCTGAAGGAATAAATCCGACTCACTAACTTATATTCGGAATTTTATCGATCTACGTCAATTTTAAAGAAAGTTGTCGTCTATCAAAGCTTAAAAAATTGGTGTTTTTCTGTGCATAATAGATTCGTATACATATGCAGACTACAATAACCTGTTATATATGCACGCTCATGGTCTTGACAGTGGAAATATGAAAGGATGGGATGTCAGTGAATTAAAGATTAGCGACCGTGGCTGTATGACCTTTGAAGCAACAACTTTAACGATCTGACTTCTTATTTCACATAGCCAACGCGCCATTTGTGAAGTCTTTTTAAATTTGCTTTCCTGTCTTAAAAGCTTTCTCAGCAATTCACTTTTTTGTAGCTGACATGTGGTCGGTTGGATGCATTCTTGCTGAGCTCAGTCTCGGTCGGCCACTTTTTCCTGGAGAAGATTGTGAGTTTAATATTGTTGTTTTTTTCATATTTCGCCTGGTTTTGTTCAGATTATCAAATTCTTCGTTGTGTATAAAATCTTTGGCTGCAAATTGTAATATCAGTCGTAATGAGGTGATCCACGCATGATCGTTACTTAGTGTTTGGGAGAATGTGGATCTTAGTTGCAAGTGCAGCTGCGTTGAAGCTATCCTGACGCTTGACTGAACGAAATCTGCTTTTTAGTTGCATAAAGCGTCCAATTTTTTACAGCTTTCAAGGTGCATATACCAATAGTTGTCAAATCTTGATTTATGGTTGTTGTTGTAGTCGATCCTTCATAACATGCGAATGTGACAACGAATATAGGGATAGAGCCCATAATTTCAATGCAAATTGCGCTTATTTTTTCGTTGTTCAAATAATGTAAAGACAGCATTTCGTAAAACCTGAGAAATGTATTATTGATGACATTTTTAAAGAAGTGGATTGCTGGTTGAATTCTGAACAGTTTTCGGAAAGCGGGCGAAAACAGCTTTTATTTGATTTCAACAGCAATAAAAGTGTCACGTCTCTGTGAGATTGTTTGTGCATGTGGCGATATACTTAATAGTTAAAACTGCATCTGCTTGTTGAATATCAGCAGTGCGCAACGCACATTCATTCCTGAGAGGAATCGTTGCTCTGCAGAATGTGATATAGAGTTATGAAGATTTTCACGGTGTAAAGGGTAGTGCTAACTTGCGTAATCAAAATAGGTATTAAATAAATCGCACGTGCAAGTTTATTTTAACTACTGCAGCAATGGCTCAGTACCGGCTTATTACGGAGTTGTGCGGAAGCCCTGACAAAGATTTGATGGCAAAGCTGGCCCGCAACGAGGCAGTTCTGAACGTTCTCACACACCTCGGAGTGTACCAGAGAAAGCGGTTCGTGGATTTCTTCCCAAAGTCGTTCCCGCCCGACTTAATCGATTTCCTGGATAGGATACTTGTGTTGGATCCAGAAAAAAGGTAAAGACACTTCTCGAATACATGAGCTGAAATATCACCTGACCGTTCAAAGTGAACCACTCTAACACTTATCTGGTCTGCTATGTTGAATTATCCGTCGCATGTTAACGTTGGCGCTGCTCGAGTCTGGGAGCGATTCTTACCGGGAAACTGGGGGTGCTCCGAGCAGATTTAGAAGGCATCAGAACGCAGGTGCCTCGAGCTTGCGAGTTTGGAACTGAAGCTAAAGAGTTCGAGACTGAAATATCCAAAGTTTCTGCTTGCAGGGAGATGAAGTTCGCCTTTATGTTCATGATGGCGGAAGAATCTGGTGAGGGGAAAGTAAGCGAGTTGTGATTTGTTGCTTCGAACACAGTCGAGTATTTTCAACAGAGTAGCGTCGCGGGGGTTCATGATATCTGGAGGATCTTCGGAAGGCCCCCTAGGAATACCTGTTCTTTCAAAACATTTAACACGTTAAATAAGTGAGGGATAAATGCTTAGTGACTGTACGTATGATTTGCAGTGTCACGCGTTCTGGTAGCAAAAAAATTAGATGTTGAAGAGATCACTGCAAATGAACCTATTAAAAAGGAAACAGTATGCTGACTTTCACCACTATAGCTGCAAGCCTGGTAGTTAGTTTAACTGGAAGGCAGTCTGCAGCTCAAGTGTTCTGAATTGATGCTTCGTAGCAGGTGGCATTCGGTTAAGAAGTGCTACGCATGGCATGCAGGATTTACGAAACCACTGTTGGTAAGTGCGCAGGCTGTTGTTTATTTCGAGAAGAACCTAAGAGAGTCGACAAACGAAGTAATAGATTAGGCTCACGGTGCACTTTTTTGATTGCGAGCACGCTTCGGCTTCTTCAACTCAAGTTTTATAAAAAGCAAGGTGATTCTCCAGCCTATCGTTGGTATCAGTAACGGTGACTGTTCGCATCTACATTCCACTGACGCAGGCGTTATCGAACTCAAGAAATTTTCGTGGGGTTCAAGCTGTATTATTTGCATCTATATCGGAACTTTACTGAGGGAATAGGAAAAGTGAAGCGAGGAAGATTTGAAGTTTGGAAACCAGGTTATATGGTTAGAGTTTGCCTGTGTGATCAAGAATCTGCCCTGTTCTTTTTTTTTTTTTTTTTTTTTGGAGAGCTGTCTCGCACCACCCTCCTCTCGAGCGTCGATTGATTCTTAGCGAAAAGCAAAGCAGCCAATTAACGCTAGGATTGCATTGCTTTGTGTAGGCGGTCTCATCCTCGTTCAAATGGAACACATATAGCAAGACATACCACATTTTTATTTAATCGCGGAAAAAAAAATGAGAAGGGACTGTAAAGAAGAGGGTGCGCAGCGTAGTCTACAGAGAAAACTAAACATTTTAACCCCCCTCTCTGTCCTTAGTGAAAGACTTCGTTGCCCGCTTTAAATGCTCACTTGTAGCTACTCGGGCAGGAATGCAAACAGCCGCAACTAATTCGCAAGATTCGTCTGCGGCATTTTGTAAATGGGTTCGGTTGCGAGAGAACTGTCAAAATATTGCTGTATTTAAAGTTATCTAGCCATGCATCATTGGCGTACTGACGAGAGTTTTTCCACCGATCTTCGGGTCTCACTCCTGTGGATCATGTCATTCCTGAAGTTTGGATTTTTTTCTCAAAGAGAATTGTAAAGGACGTTTAGGGGAAGCAACTTTGCCGGCATTAATTTTCAGAATGACAGTACAAGAAGCATTGGCGCATCCTTATTTGGCTGAATATTCTGTACCGGAGGATGAGCCCGTTGCTCCAGGACCATTCGTTATTAAGGAATGTAGCCATCCACACAGAACTCTCAAAGAATGGAAAGGTATGCACAAAGTAGCTTTCAGACCTCGCCGTCTGTTTAGTTTCTTGGAACTTTGTATTCAGCGAGCAGCTTCAATGCCACATAAGTGAACATCGCTTTACCCTGTTTTCCGCCATCTGTTTCTGCAGTAAAAAATGACATTGGCTTTGAAGCTAATTTCGGAGCTGCATTTGTGTTGAGAAGAGAAGAGGGCGAAAAATTTTATGGTAACTGACAATCATTGACAGCCATAACAAAGAGTCTGTTGGGGTTTCAGAGCAGCTGCATGATGATTCTAGTTTGTTTGTTTTTTACTGCGAAACACCTGCTTGTTGTTGCAGCTTCAGAGCGCATTTATGATAGCATCGGTCACTATGCGGTTTCTTCCAGCGTTTGCTGTGAAGTAATGAAAATAATGAGCATTTATGGAGATGGCGATTGTTTTACTTAGCTTAAAGCAATCACTAAAAGGCTGAAAATACAACCGACGATGGTAACATTTTTAGGACATTCGAAAGGTTTTTGATATTTTCGCTTCTTCGAAGCAAAAGGCCTTATGAGCATCACCGTGTGAATGGTATCCCCAAAGTACGGTGCAAATAGGTCGCACGTTTATTATTATGATTATTCGCTGCTTGCAAACCGCTAACAGATTCATTCATCTTTTCAATGACGATCCATTCCTGACAACTTCAGGACTGAGTCCAAAACCTCATAGCGACGGTTTGATCTGCAGAGTTAGGTTCTTTTAAATATCCTGCTTTGCAGAACTGATATGGAGGGAAATTGTGCGTTTCCGACGAGTCCAGTAAGTCATGCGAGGAGTCGATTAATGATTAGTTCAACACACGACAGAGATATTGTTTTGCTGCCTATCTACTAACACTCTCACCTAACAATATTGTGCAGATAGATACCTCTGTCTTTAGTCTTCCTTTGTGTTAAGTCTTCTGGAAGCGCACACCTGTGGATGGTGGGAAAGAAGGAATGCAAAGCTCGATAAAGCACGTTTGTGAGAATTGACATTTAACGCAGTTTTGGCTAGTTCAGGGGTCGGCTGAAAAATATCTGGTGAAGAGACGAAAGATGAACCGAAGCCATCCATGTTTAGAGCTGTCGAGCGAAATTATGGCTGTCAAGTCGTCTGAAAAACAAGGGATCTGCGGATTTTCTTGTCATTAGTGGAGCCATCGGTAGGCACCTATCGCACATAATGAAATCCGTGAGCAGAAATAAGATGTGGTATGTGTTAGTTTTGATAATAAAATAACAGCAACATACCGAGCGTTGCTTGCATGACTGTTCCCTTAAAAAAGTGGCAGTACAGTTCTGACGTTTCAGGCTGTTCCAAATTAACGGTGTCTGTTGCTGTCCAAGAAGAAGTAATGCCCAAAATTATGCCTTTGCATGTCTTCAATTTCCATTCCCATTATGGTGACATCATTTCTGTGTGAGTATGTGTGTATGCCTCTCTCTGTATGTCAGTCCGAGCAGTGTGTTCAGTTCATGAGACGCGCAGCCTACGGCGATGAAATTGGTGGCTGTGGTCTGTGTTTGGGGCCCGTTACATATTTCGCACTGTTTTGTTCTTTTTCTGGATAATTGTGAAGTGGCTTCATCTCTCAGGTTTATTTGCAGAGAGCACTTAGTTGTTGTTTAATATTTCATCACTCGCTCGATCTTTTCACAACCAGCAAAATCACCTTGTTTTTTATTCAAGTTTGCGTGCTCAGAGGCCATTATAAGATGACCATGTATTTGTGCATATGTGCAGTTTCTGCTTCCCCGACAGTTTGAACTCTTAAAATCTTGAAACCTTTTTGCTTGTTTGCTTAACAATGAAGTATGATTTATGAGTGCCCCATCAAAAATAGATCAGAGCATTACGGAAAAGAGGCTGTGCACTTTGCACAAATATTTTCCGCGAATGTTTCTGCGTCGTTTGTTTGTATGACAAATGTCGCAGCTGAGTTGGCAACCATGAGAAATTTTAAAAAGCCGCACCAGTCTTCCGTGTTTTGATTTCCGTGGTAGGTGATCCATCTATCGAAAGTTTCAGACGCAGTGTCATTTACAGTTGAAAATGAATGTGGAGGATATTTCGGCGTATGTCATGATTTTAGAGCAATGATTTGTATCTGTCCCTCGAGGACCTCGAATGCGCCGCAATTCCCAAATGCTAACTTGGCATAACTGATGTGGTACACAACTGCATTTTTCGTGACCGGTATGCTCATTTTTCTGTTGATGACTTAAAATACGCAAGTATCGAATGAACCTACTGCTCATTCGTCATTCATTTTAATTTGTTCATATCGTGAAGGTACGTGTTTTTACTTCCGACTCATTACTGTTTAAACGGTTGGCGCATTACTGGAAAATTTCTTAATATAATGGCGGCCAAATCCGCAAAGCCTTTGTTGGAAGGGCTTAGAAATATTTCTTGAGGTGAGCATTCTGATGGGCCCTATACAATCAACTTGAAGGTAGTGAACATTTAGACCATAATGCAGGCATGCGCGATGTTCTTTTGAAAATATGATCGACAGCGTCCACTTTCACTATTTTCTGACAAGTTGACGGCATCTTGTGATTGGTGTTGCTCGTTTGGAACTGTTGAAGTGAAGGATATCAGCTTGTGGGTGTTTATTTTAGTTGAGCTGAAGAGTCCCTTCAGGAATAGAATGCATCGACTAACATTATCGTAACAGCGAGAACAAGACGATGAGGTGGTTAACGGTTTTGTAAACGGCATCGAGTTTGCTTTGGCAACTATATGAGGGCGGTCGGGCGTCTCAGGCCACAGATGTCGCACCTTCGTCAGTTCTCATTGAGAATTACATCAACACATTAGTGGTAGTAGTGAATTTGTACGAAATGTTGGTGAAGTCCTCACGACATGCGGTGAGATCGGCGAGGTGTTTCTACAACTTTGCTTTACAGCGCTGTTGCAGGGATGCAACGTTCAATATCTTCGAGGATCATACAGGTTTAAAAGTAACACACGTTTTAAGTTGCTCGTAACGTTGGAGAAGGAAAATATTATCACGAATTAATTCCCCCGATTAGAATTTCAAGGGAGAATCAATGTGAAATCAAACTGGTTTGATTCTCGCATTTGTTCCTTCCTTATTTTGATCGACGGTTGGGAACTGGTCCCACCGGATCGCTTAAGGATGATCACACACATGCACTGCAGGCAGTTTTACTGATACCGAACCGAGTCAGCTGAAACTAGATGCACTGCTGTTGCGGACAGCAACGAATTTGCGAAAGAACGTTACCCCTTCCACTGCTGCCACCAAAGGGGACAAGCAAGTTACTTTCCTTTTGTCACTGCACGA
Organism: Toxascaris leonina; assembly: GCA_022844705.1. Taxonomy (NCBI): domain Eukaryota; kingdom Metazoa; phylum Nematoda; class Chromadorea; order Rhabditida; family Ascarididae; genus Toxascaris; species Toxascaris leonina. Next base: position 13,658 of record JAARMF010002120.1, read on the forward strand.
TTCTGATGCCCTTGTTGCGGAATCACATTCGCTTATTCTCTGTTATAATGCAAATTAGATTGCGCAAGCTTCAAGTTCGCATTGATGTAGCGTTGCTGTAGAGTCAGTTAATGGCATCTTTCCTTCTAATGTTGACTTTTTGTTTATCATTTCCATCTGGAATTCCTCGCAACCATACTGTGTTGAGGAGTGCTTTCACCCTTCTTGCTAATATCTTGACGGCCAATCTATACCATGTAGGTTCGAATAAGCATGAGTTCGGTTGAATTTAAACCTTGGTGGTGATGCGTACTGAAGTTCTTGTTTGCGTAACAGCTCAGAGGTGACCACAAAGAAAGTTTATTGATTTGTCATGGTCATTCGATTGTTTCAGCGTGCGGATTCACATAGAATGCACACACAGCGTTGTGTCATTTATGCCTCATTTTTGCTGTTGCACGAAACAGCATGTGAGGACATTTTTATAAGAGTATTTCGACTCTCTTCGTTGTGTCGTTCGTCGACTTGGCGTTCATCACTAAAAACACTTTTCTGTCGTTACTAGCGAGTTTATTATAAAGCTACGCAATGTCACTGCACGCTTCCAACTCTGCGATATCGTAACAAAATCGAAAGCTATTATGAGTGGGGGTCATGAAGGTGGAGTCAGGGTAGTCAAAGGTTGACTGATTTCGTCAAGACCACTGAACTTAAGTTGCCCTTCTTATGTGGTTAAAAATATGGTGCAATGTATCTTAAAGGGACTGGGTTACGAGGCGAATGAAGACGTCCACTAGGCCAAGCGAATGGGCGTAATTAATGCAGAGTTATCAACGAAATCGCAGTGCAGTGTTTTCATGGAGAGATAAGACGTACACTGTGGTTTCGTTCAAAGACAAGAGGATTTTGAAAGGGCGGAGCGTTTGCTGTGTAAACTACCGTCAGCGGCGCTGAAAGGTGAAGCCCAAGAGGGGAGTGGAAGAATGTACACGAAATTGGTGCAAACACACAAACCAGTGGTGGAGCGCATTGGGGGAAGTGAGGTGATCGTACGTCTCTACATTCAGGAAGACTGGGATTTCGACGCCAAAAAATTAGCTGCTCTAAAGGCGTGTTTACCTGTCAGGAGCAGAGCTGCTTTCAGACCTTCTAGAATTAACGATCAAATGCTGACTGCGAAGGTGCTTTTAACGCGGCATTTTAATGCTGCGGTATTGACATCAATACTTATGACACGTTCCTTGTTCACTGTTGAAATGAGAAACGATTATGATAATTTATGGGAATGATTAATATCACTTCCGGAAATGCTCGAAACCAGCTATTGTTTATATAACATTATAGCCATCGGATCCACCTGTATTCTAACAGCACACTATTTTAAGAATATCCAGGCTGTAAAAAGGTCATGATATGTAGTTCCCATTGGCCATAAGAGATCGAAGAACAAATTTCTACTGACGTTTGTTCACGCATTGGAATGATAAATAATAGGGAAACTGAAAGTTGGTGATGCCTTAAAATGTAAACTGAATTGCCATAGTTGTGTCGAATATTTCACCTCTGCACTTGTTGCACTAGCGATTGCGCCTCAACATAAGGTGGCGGTGGAAGCGAGCCAATTGATGTCGTCGTGGTTGCTGTGACATAAGATGGCAAGATGTTGACGCTGCAAAAATATTGCGGGCGATGAGTTCAGCACAGAATTTGCACATTCCAAGGCAATATCTGTTGGATATTCACATTTCTTTGCAACAATTTAATGCAAAAACAATATCTGCGGAAGAATATGGCATCAGTTGTGAAACATCCTTTCATTCGTCAGTTTGTTCCACCTTGCTATTGCATACGGCTTGACAGCGCTGCTTGCCAAGCAAAGTTTACACAAAAAAAAATTAAAGCGGGAGCGAAAATCACAGAGATGCGACCATCGAGATTACTTTGGCACCGTTTGTGGCATGCGAAAATTGAACTTCAAGGAATCATCTGGAAAAACTACCTCGAATTTGAAACGAAACTGACAGAGGGGCGTCTGGAGATTCGTCTGTGGCAATAAATCCTCCTCAAGATCATGAGCATCGGACTGACCGAGGCACGCTTACCAGATCGCACCCAAATGGCAACTTCATAGTCCGACCATGCATTGTTTACGATCAAACGCCTGTTGCAGTAGCCTTGTTGAATAATAATGAATGCATGCTTATGACTGCTGAGGAGCTAGCCGCGTGAACTAGTGAATATTTTGAAGGTGTACATCTAGCGAATTGCAGCTCAACAAGATTTCCTTTTGTTTAAGAGCGCATATCCCATAGAATGTCCTTGAAAGTGTCCACCTGTGTATGGTTCAAACATTATGCTGACATGGAAACACTTATTGATAATTTTGCCGGGAGTTACGCTAATTGGGAAAATTCACGACACCGATTGCAGAAGTGAAAAGTCTCAAGTGGACATGAAACACTGAAATATAGGAACTTATAATATTTTATATTCCATCTGCACCATACCGATGGTGCGAAGATGCTTTCCGCGCTGCAGTTTTCTTCCGTGGCCATTTTCCATAAACCTGATCCTTTTTCAGTAGAGTGAAGTGATTTATATTGTGCTGCAAAAAGCAACCGAAGTGCCAAAAAACGGTATGTTGATAGTTATCTGCAGTGCTGTTTACGCATTGGTGTTTCGTCTTGACTGGTTTGTTTCGTCAGAACGCTGTAGAAGCGAAATCGATGCTTACGTGTAAGGGTTTGATTATAGCCATATTGTTCCCCATTGCGTTGAGCGCACCATTCTCGTGCAAGGGTTTCTGGAAGAGCTAAAGCCAAAATTTGTAAGATTTGTCAGCAAAGGTACTACGTGAAACGAGGTTTTATGCTCCTCGCTGAGTCCATATTGGCACAATTTTGCTTCTTATTTCTGGCCGGAGTGCACAAACTCCAGACCGCTTGAATTCCGAGAATGATTTGAAATTCTGGTTCACTTCTAGTTTGCAATCTTTACGAAAGATGTAAAAATAAGAAGATTTCGACCGAGGTTTCGAAAAACGTGAGACGAGCATCGTACAGCATGCTGCTATTGAGAACAACATCACAATTCCGAACGCGAATGTCACGTGATCCTCTGGAACATTGCTGGGTGCTGCGAGGTAATGCGGAGATGCATACTCATGCTCCTTAAAAAGGTAGTTAAGGATCATGCACAATATGATGCCATCCACTACGATAAATGCATAGAAAAGTCCGCTCCATTGTACCTCATTTTCTCTTAACCGCCATTAATACAGTCATAAACGTATGAACCGAGGAAGATGTCACTCATGAAAAATCAGGGATGTGACGTGTGGAGCGAAGAAGTATTTCCCATGGGAACGAGGAAACTCTGTCACTCTGGGTGAGGCGGAACCTCATCATAGCAGGCATGGAGAGCGATGCGCAGTGAATTTGCAATTTTGACACTGCAACGAGTGGCAAGGCTCTGAATGTGTTAAAAAATGCGACGCTATAAAGAGCACCAGTTTCGGCTGTTAATTATTTTGAAGAGCCCATGAGGCATTCCGCAAATGTTGGGATCGGTACCGTTGGTTTTGTCCCTTACAGGGTGTGGTTTGCGAGGTCCAGTGGTTTGAACTTGGTTTTCTGCCGCAGTGATGCTTTCACTGTGAGAAGCGCTCGAACTGTTGTTCGCGAGAGACGCAAAAAGCTGCTTTGTTTGAATTGTCCCATATGCACAATGGATGTCGAGCGCAGCTTCGATTAGACAACAAAAAAATAAAACAGAAGAAACATAGCGGCCTGCGGAGCTCGCAGCTCCGAGGCGGTGAAACATGTGAACGGCTTCACCGCTACGAATGCTCCCACGAAAAGAACGGGAGCCAAAACATCTTGAGACTACAAACCCCATGGCGTCCCAAATGGTGAGAAAAGAAACATCAAAGGATGCGGAGTCGCCTTCGTTCCCAGACATCCGTTACCTTCAGATGATGAACGGTCTGATAAACCACCCATAAAAACGGAAGCGTGAAGAAAGCTGGCATTCTTTCCTTGAACCGTCGTCTCGGGAGCAACGTTTCGACAGGGTCATCGAGATCCTGTGGATCAACACCGAAGACCAGCTGTCGCCTTGAGCCGTCGCCAGTGCTCCCTTCAACCACTGCCGCTTCCACTCCAGTGCTATCGCTGTTATCTCACCCCGTGATCCTTCTTTTGCATCGGATCATTGTGATTACTAACAAACCTTACCTTACTACTCGTCCCTGACTACCCGCAAAGGCAAACTTCAGAGGGACGATCCCACACTCAGCGCTCTAAATCTCGTACACTGGAGATGCTCGGAAAACGAAGTCCAGAAGGACATTTCCTCTGAGGTTAGTTAGGAGTAAGCTTTAGGTCGAATGCTGCTGGGAATATATATTTTCCGGTTGACGTTTTTAGCAGCATGCAGTCTTTGTTGACATCATTCAATTTCATTCAGTTTAGTGGGCACTTGTCTGAATTCAGCCAGATCAGCTGTTGTTGACAGATTTGCAGCACATTAAAATTGTGCGGTAAGGGTGGAAAGGAGTCCATAAAGCAATACATATTATAGATTATAAATTCCTCAACGCTGCGGCAACTGTAAGAAGCAAGCTATTGTTCAAGTTGCTGTAACTTGCCGAAGTATTGAAGGAACAGAGAATGCTGTATTATCACAAGCACAGGATTGCCTGTAATGGTTGGAGTTCTAGCAGAAAAAAGCCTCTGCCGTTGATGAATGGCCTACAAGCCTTTCCATCACTGTCTCAGCCCTCGTACCACACTTTGCTGTGGATCCCCTGAGAGAGGGAATCCTTGCATCACTCTGAACAAATCTTATGTTATTGAGAGCTCCTCTGGATGACAGTTCCTCAAGGCTGGAACGTTTCCCATGAAAAATGTCATGTGCTTCATATCAATTTCCGACAAGAATGTCCTCTCAGATTGGGAAGTGATGTTCTTTCCGTTACAGACGATGTTCGTGATCTTGGTGTCACAATTGACCCTAAACTTCAATTGAAGTTGCAGTGCTCTACTGTTACTG
>JAARMF010002121.1:0-30916 GCA_022844705.1 Toxascaris leonina
GCAGTAGCATGAACAATATAAAGACCGTCCTCTCATAAAAGCAAACGTTTTCTAACCTTTCGTCTTCTACGGAGGCTCCGAATATCCACTATATCCCGCGGAGGGTTTTTAGAAGTCGAAAATCCCCTCGAGGCCTTGTGATGATAAGATACGACAAATATTTAGCTTCACTGGATGTAGTTTGACCTGATCATGGAGATGAGTTAGTCCCGTCACCGAACGAGTGAACTCCTTTAACTCACTCCGAACCGATTCGCTGTCGAGGCCAGAGTTAAACCATAATAGTCAACCCCGGTCTCTACTAGGACGTTGATCTCGTTCAACGCACAACGCACAAGATTTTCAGTTGTTTTTTTTCTTTTTTTTTTGCCACATTGGCGCAATAATCAAAAAGAGATCTTTTTACTGCCTAGCCACATAGAAGTTCTCGCACCCACATCGGCATTATTGCAGCTATGCAAACCGTTTCCCAAGGCCTGGTGAATCAATTCGTGGGAAGTCGTTCGAAGCCGGTTGCGGTGGTAAAGGAGCAAATCAGGCAGCGCAGATTGGAAGGCTAGGCGGCAAAGTCATCATGATTGGGAGGGTTGGTGCTTGACATTTCTTTTGTTTCATTTTCCTCCCTCTTTTTCTGCAAAATTTTGTCTGCATGTGTAAATTGGCATTTTTTCTGCACATATATGTTTATCTATATTTGTAGCACTCTCTCTGCGTCCATAGCGTTCCAGCACGGTAACGTGCACATTGTGATAACTCACTGCTTATAATCTTTTCGTAGTTTACCATTCTCTCTATAAGCCAATAACATTTAAGCCGCAAGAAAATTTGTAAGTTAATTTCGTTCAGCCTTCACTTTGCTGCGGCCTAAAAAAATCTCTTGAAATACGGCGTTAAGCTTCGCACTAGTCATGAGATTTTGGCGGAATTAAATTTGAGAAAGGGGAAAGTCGCACATTGAGAAATAGCGTCTTAAAAATTTGATACTGTGTAATAAGCAGCACCGATTGCTTTCGCACGCTTTTATTCATGTGCCAGAGCGTTGCGAAATCATTTCTGCAGCCTTCCAAGCACTCCCAAATGCACAGAGGTATAAAGCCCGACACACATTCTCCGAAAAATACCAAAGACCGATATTGAAAGATGGCATTTGTGGTGGGGTTAGCCCACTGCAGAAATGGCAGGGGAAAGAGAAGTCGGATGTGTGAACGATCAAGTGATGCCACGGTACATTTGGGCACAAAACCCTTCTCGTAACAATACAGAAATCGCCTAAAAGTTTTCCAGAAGAACATCAGTCCATTTATAAATTATGTAATAATACTATTCGAAAGCGCCTCAAAAGCTGAATCCAATAACATAAGAATATTCTGCCACATTCCATCTTTTTATCTTTTTCAGCTGTCACTTCATCTTTTTTTATCTGTCACATTCATCTTTTTACACCATTTTTTTCTGAATATTAGCCAATAAATCCCCATCAACGCAACGCTGAATCCTTCGTGTCATTTTTTACGAACAGCCCATTTCCTAAGGTGCGTCCCCACTATTGTTTTTTTTCTGGTTATGCCGAGATTTCTGGCGAGGTTTCTGCAAGCGACCAATTTTCTCGGAGCAAATTAGTGCAATATTTGCTTTGTCATTAGTTCAAAAGCCTAAGCAGTAGGCTGGCATGATAAGTTAAAATGCGAAAGTTTATGTCATATTTGACTCGATTTCAAACCTTACTGCTTGTTTCGCTGATTTGCAATTTCACGAATCTGTGTAAAATATTTAACTCGCTTAGGGATCAAGAGAAGTGGGTGACCCTATAACGATGATCATTTCACTCTCCTCTCCCTTAAGCACATGCAAAATGTTCCATCTTCTTTTCGAAAAGTTTCTCTCTTATTTCCTATAAAGATACCTTGTTTTCATGACTGTTTCGGTATTGATTCGGTATTTGCGCATTATTTGCTTCATTGGTTCGTTGAACAGTTGTTGAAAGTATTTGTTTTTTGTGACGAATCGATCTTTTCGTTGTAACGGCTTTTAACGAACGCCTCATCGAACAGAATGAGCATCACAAAGCTGAACTTGTGCATATTGTTCATGTCCCGATTTATTCGTCACTAATGCATGATCCATGTTTAATTTGCTGTCCGTTTCTATCGAAGTGCTATCTCTGAAATACTCTTATTTCAAGTTGTAGTTTTTACGCTTCGTAAGCATTTAGTGCACTATGCAGTCTTTTTTTATGCGCTTGTGAAATTCTTCGTTGCAATAACACGCAATCTCGCAGTCCTTCACCTTCCTGCAAGCTTACCATCTCAATGCATTCGCTGAATTTAATTCTTTTTGCTGGTGATTCTCACCTGCGATGATGGAATCCGAAGTGACTGCGCGTTCAGAAATGTTCAATCTGTGGCGGAAAGTTTTGCATCTATGGTGCTCGTTTGTGAAGAAACACGTCGGAAATGCGAAAGGGTTGTTTGTTAATTTCGAAGGCAAAGATCGAATATGCTTGGCTGATGGAGCGATAACGAGAGAGCAACGTGACGTCGTTTTTGCAGACGAATGTCAATAAGATTTGAACGTCTCAAAATTTTCCTTCAAAATTCACTTCAGCCAATTTTTTTCAACGGCTCATTAAGAACTATCTGCAACGAATGTTGCCACATCGATGCTATTCAGACCCATTTTCACAAACGCCGCTCCGCTCGCTGACATTTCGCTAACATTCAGGGGGTTTGTTCTTTGCTTTCCCGTTGTTTGAGCTACCATTAATCGATCGGTTGAGATAACTGCGCGTTGTGGACATATTTGAGGAGTGTGAGTGGGTTTGGAAGGGGAAAGTCAGAGAGGGATGTGTATTTCTATTCTTCAGTTTTCCTTCGTGTTGTTGTGTGAATTCGACTTACCGTGTGTGAAAGCTTACTCGATGGAATTTCGGCTCATCATGCGATTTTAACACTGTTCGCTGTAACAGAGTATGCGCAAAAACGAAAAAGTACGCCGACGTGACGTTGGATAGACCAATGAAGCGGACTGCGTCCCGGTTAGTTAGTGCTAAATGAATCGGTAAAACTGATTGCGTCCTGGTTAATTATCTTCGGAGGGAGTTATTGACATGTGAGTCTGTCAACTAATTTCTTCAGACAAATTTTGTTGTACATCCGGTCGGACATAAATCAAAACCGAATTTTTGGTTCACTTTTTGCAATAAGATTATTTTGCGCTGTTTCCTTCTCATGTGCTTTGCAAATTCTGTTTGCGGAAGCGTACTGTAGTCGCATCCTATTACGCTTACGCGTCTCTCTTCTATCTGTCCGCTGTCCATCTGCCGGTCAGGGAAGCTATGAAATTTAGCGAGCATGAGTAACGATTCCACTGTACCAAAAGGTATTGTACTTTTCCTGCTGTACTTGCACTAATACCACATATAGTACAATATTCTGCTAAATCAAAATTCCCGAGTAGAGCGTAAGCACAGTACAGCCTGATTTCTGGAAAGAGGTAGAGGAACAAAATTGCACTGATTTTTTGGAAAATAGTAAAAGTGCATTGTACCATTTTTTTGATGTGGTTGTACTTAAAATGTACTTCATCCGAAAAATCTCGTGAAAGTGTTAGTGCGCTTTTGCAGTTTCAAGTTTGAGCGCTCGCTCCCAAGGTGACGATATCATTTGCTCTAGGCGGCGAACTGTTTATATGAAAATTGAGGTCTCGATTTTCCATCATAGATGTTCAACGAGGCCAATAAAAGTGAGTAACTGTTGAGAAATTGTATTGCATTTTAAGCTTGTTTTTCTTGTTACTTAGGGTATAATGGAATAAGCAGTTCTCTTTCTCATCTTCTAAATTTTTGTGCCTTCAACCTTTATGGAAAATATATAAGAGATTATTTTATACTCCGTCTTCTTTAATGCGAGCTTCTTAGTGGCAGCAGCTGATGGGGACTCCTTAGGAAATCAGACCTTTCGCAATGGGGGATATATGAAGAAGAACGGATGCAAGTGAGCAAGTGGAATTTACGTCTAGTCTTTATTTCTTGAGCGTATTCTTCTCTTCTCAGCATCGTGCTGCCCTGAGGTCGTGATGAAAGTCTTATAAAAAAGCCCAGGATAGCACAGAAAAAAACCGTGCATAAGGGTTCTTCGAGAGCTGACGACTGTACCCAATACGTCTCTAAGCACGCTCTTTAGCCAGGATTTTTGCGAGTATTCAGCCGTGCTGAATTCACGACTCCTCCCAAGTTTTCGAGTATGTCTATTTTGCTCTTTTTTGGAAGGCAAAAGGTACACTCTGGAATTTGGAAGGACCATTAGAAGAGATGAACCATTGCTGTCTTTTGGACGAACCACTGGAAGAAAGGAAGGAGAAGATCGTGGCAAACGTTCGCTCGGAGCGAAATGTGTATGAAAGATTCATTTATTGCTGCAAGATCAAGTGCGTTAGGGAAGGGTCCCGCAAGAATGCATTTCTGGGCTTGAAGAAGTGAGACGGACGTCGTGATGCGCGTGGGACTGAACAAGCCTATTCAGACATCCTGGACGGCGCGGACATCGATGAGTCGTCGATAACTGACTCAGGAGCAAACATAGTGTGCACTTTTGAAAATGAGTACTGCGTGCTGTAACAGCAAACACGGATTGTAGAGAGGGAACTGCAATAATCAGATCAAGCGTCGAAGATGATGGTGCATCTTTCCGCTCTGACGACGACATGTTGAATCCGATGAGGATGAAACTGACGATTTCGAAAAGAAAAATGGAAAAATAGGGCTTGATATGCCATTTCTGAAAAGACTGAGCTGCATAGCTGATACACTACAGCTGGTGCCGGCAGGTGATCTGAAGGCAACTGAATGTCGTGCTGAGGTCGGTCCACTAATAAGGGTCATACGAAAGTTCAGGATAACACATCCAACGGCTGAACGACTCCATTCAAGGTTCGAGCTGAATCCAGNGGTTTTATCTGTAATTCTGTTGAAGTCCTAACAGTTTATTTGACTGTATACGGATGAATGCTCTTATGAAATATCGATGCTATAGTCGTCCAGCTTATTCCATTGTGCCTTCCGATTACTTCTACTATACCCGACATGCCGTTTTGCAATGAACTGTTATTTTTCTGCTAATACCTATCGGTCACATTATCTTTCAGCGTCTTTTTCGAACACACTGCATTACCGAGTTTCCTAACATTCCCATATATTTCCAAGTTTCCTTATATTCCCACAACCCTATGACGAATTTTTTGGCTCGTGAAGGTAAGACCGTCTCTTCCATCACGGAAATCAAGGAGCCCACTGGAGCCCCGATTTCCCTGAAGGGTTTGACTTCAGAGGATCCCTTGCGAGAGCGGAGAATTTTTTGAGCGCGGGAGGCTTTCTTATCCAAAAACTGATGCATCAACTCTATGCGGGGCCCAGCGCAGGCCAGCAACTGTAAATGGGGATAGGGTGAATACTGAACATATCGATGAACGTATGATCAAATGCGGCGAAATCATTTTGGCCAAATATTTATACATTCGGGACTGACTGTTTCGCCGGTTAAATTGATAACCCATACATCTGCTGACTCGCGAATACGCAACAAAGGAATACCATCATAAAAGAGCATAGGCGACGTATCATGTCTTCGCAAAAAAGACCAACAAGGAAAAAGTGTTAATACTGTTTAATGCAGCATGGTATCGTACGGCACGGAGCAAATCCTCCTTTTCACAACCCTTCGCCGATTATATATATGTAGCACCTTTTACCTACATTTCGGCAGGAATAGGATTCCGCCACTGCAATGAATCCTTCCCTCCATGTGAACGTGTCTTTTTAATTTGTGCGAAATTCACGACTGGAGATTTCATCCGATACATTACAACTGTGGAACTGCAAATGTGCTATTGGGTATGAAAATTAATTTTCAGTCTAATAAAGTATTAAACGACTCGAGAAGTTCGAAATCCCTTAATCATTGTCATGAACGAATAATATGCACTGATCTGTTGAATAAATATTTCCATCGCTAATCACTAGTAACTGAAACAATCCACAAAGTTTTCCAAAATTTAGGAATGCACCATAACAATTTCAAAAGCAAAAAAGAAACCTCTTGCAACCGTTAACATACCTGATGAGATCCTGTACAATACTTCCGAACACGACAATATCAGCCATATCGATCTGAAATGCCAAAAAATTACATGGCTATTGAATTTTACGGCAACACTCTCTGATCCATACGGTATTTGAATCCCAATCGACAAGTTCGGGAAAATTTATTTTTAGGCGTGAGGTCAGTCAGATTTAATGAATCGCACTCATATACGGAGGGGCGCGACCGTGAGCATTTCGAGATAGCAACTATGGAAGTTTATGCCTGATCCGAGATTGCAGTTGCACATATAAAAGGATCGTTCCCAGTGAAACCTTTTGGTACGAAACGCCAGCCTCAGTCATCATTTGTGAGCAGACACACTCTTTTACCAAGGTGGTTGAGGCTGATGTGTGATGTGGAAACATTCAGTGATCGATCACCACGTGCGCATCTGCGATCTTTGATCAGGAACATAATTGACTTTCTACAACTCTTTTATGGTACAGCTTGTGATATCACGACCACCTTTTTCACTGAAATTTATTTAACAACAGTACTAAGCTCAGGGATTCGCACGTTAGTTGGTCATACGAACGGAACATCTTCCACAAAGCGGTGAACCGAACATTGGCTGCATATGGACGAAAAATGCAGCATAAGCGACTTCAAAGGTTCGATGGAGATGTTTTGCAGCATAAATAAATGCAGTATAAAAAAACGTAGGCAAGAAGCATGGATGTAGTATCCACTGGTCATCGTTGCAAGATACGTTGTGGCGTTCGATCCGTTGAAACTTGTTTAATCGATACTGCTTGATAATCACCGTGTGATACGAATGCCTTCATCTGTTACACGTGATCACCTTTGGGTATTTGATCTGGTGTCTTCAAATTGATGCGAAGACCGCCAACATGCGATTGGTACATTCGTAGTCGCATCCCGTTTGATGGATGGTTGGTCCGTTTGATTGCTAGTTTAATGACCGGCATGTACCGAGGATACGTGTCCGTTAATAGACGACGTTGCTCCTATGCCAGCTTGGAGCATGACATGTTGCTCCGCTAATTCCGGGAGACTGGGCCGGAGCGGAAGCGGACTTCACAGAGATAAAAACGTGCATGCAAAGTTCTGCTGTAATGGTTAAACATATTATTTCTTGTACGTAGAAGTTTTCATAGTTTTAGCTGAATGCTATGCCTCGATTAATCGCTCATTCAATTGAACAGTGCTTCGATCTGAAAGGATTTATAAACTCTACGATAAGTCGTTTTGTGATCGCGATTTCACATGAGAAAAAACAACCTATAATTGACAGCACAATTGGTTTAATCGCAAAGAAATAATCGCGCACAGACCCGAAGGAACTCTACATTGTTAGTGCCGAAAAACGTCAATGTTTAGACTTATAACAACTAAACTACCCTTATCGAGTTGCACATCGACATAGAAATACCAAAATTTCGAGTATTATCAGTCAGCAATGTTGAAGGTTGTATTACGGCAACACTCGAATTCTCAAAGATAAGCCAATGGAACTTCAAAGCAATGTGAAAATTGCTTTCATTGGCCTCAGAAAAAGTGAAGAATAAGAGAGAGGAAAATCCGGAAAGATGATGGAAGAGATGTCGAAAAATTGCATGCCGTTTTTGAACAGCGACGGCGATATACCAGGACATTACCTTTATGTGAGTATAATGCAAGCTGATCGATCTTCTTCCTCATTTCTCAACATTTTGGACGCCCATGTAAGATTAATAAACGTAAGGTACACTGAATTTCTTAAAGGCATTACAGATGAGGCGCAAAGAGACTGGGCACTTCATTTTAGATCAGCGTGATAGTGTATGATAACATCTGCCACATTTTAGATCAGCGTGATGACAGTCTATCGAATGGAGTGATGAATATTCAAAGTGAAAAAGAAGTCCAAACAATTTCTGCAGCAAAAATTCAACCTGACCGGCTGAAAACCCGCGATGCACAAGATCTGCTTTTCGCAAGGCATTTCTTGATCCCGTTTTTCCTTCCCATCCCGAAAGAATACAGATTCTCGGCCTGGAAAGTCTGAAGTACCGACTACTTGACCACTTGTACTTCAAGGTAGTGAATGGCTGCTACGATGTCCCGTTCGATAGCATCTTTGCGTATATCCCATTCAACACACGCTCCCGATTTCATCGTTTTCGGCTACAACGTAGATTTTCGACCAAAACGGGTATATTAAGCTCGTTTTCTTTTGGAGCTATTTGGGTATGGAATCAACTACCAACCGACATTGTGGAAGCTAGTGATGTCACTCCTTCAAAGCTAAATTAGCCCAGTTTGATTTACCGTCCTTGAGGGGACTAGACGGCCAGCCTTAAAGTGCATACAGTCTCGGTTGCCTAGTTGGTATTTTATTTTATTCACACTCTGACGGAAAAATACACACATGCCCGTTTCAAACGTAATAATAACAGGCAAAACTTGCCATAATATGGCTTATACCAATATGCAAAAGTATATAAAAACAGCTTATGAAGCAACACGACCAAACCTGACAAAACATGTGTTAAAACAATGCTCGCGCTAAAGTGGTGGCAAAATTCCTCCATCCAAAAAGATTATCGAAAGACAACATCAGGATGGAGCTAGAGCTCCGGGATTCCGGTACCAAGAACTCCGTTCTGGTTTCCTAGAATTAAGACGCTTTTTCGAATTTCAAGTCTCGCTTTCTGACCAACTCTTTCCACTGCAATCCTATTGCAAACATCAGTACTGATAAAAAAGAAAGGACTATGCGAACAATTGCATGAATCTTCAAAAAAAGATTTAATAATGATAAAATTTGATAGATTCTAGAAAATTTGAATGTACCATAAAAATCTCCATAAAAAAGTGCGAGTTTATTGGCGGATACTCTCTCGCACTTCAGAGAATGAAGCATTCAGTACATTATCTGAATTCATTCAAGGAAAAGCAAGCAGAAGTCGTGTATTTGAGCAGATTGATGTCATGCATGTATTAATAAAACTTAAGCATGAATAAAGTCGATGGCTTTGATAACGCCTGGAAAAGGGCAAGTACTATACTTTCTTGAGACGCTAAGAAATGCCTTCCAGAAAAGCAATAAAAGAAGACAAGAGAAGAGAAAAAACTTTGGAGCAAGAGTCTCCTTTGATAATTTTACTTCGAAGCAGAAATGAGCACATAAATGAGTGAGGAGCTTGAAATGCTGCCTCACCACAACACTTCACCTCTCGTTGACATCTTTACTTTATCTCCAGAATCTCCAGCCCATTACGAATGTCTCTTCCATTTATATCGGTGAGCTATTACGAACTATTACGAAGTGTATCAAGCACACGAACTATTTCGAACTTAAATGATCATTCATTACGAATGAACGTCTCTTCATATCGCTTCCACTTGTATTGTTTCAATGCTTCCTTAATCCAGTGGGTTCCTGCAGTCTTTCTTAGGAGTCATTCCATCTTAGTGCAGGCCGGCCTCTGCTTTTTTTTACCAATCCGTGATATCCATTCTTTAATTCTTTTCACCGATTCATCACTTTTCATTGTCGCTATCTTTGCCGGCTTTCTAAACTTCCCCATTCCAGCTTCGGTTACCCAGTTCTTTATTTCTGTTGCTTCTCGTAGCTATTCATTGGCTTTCCATTTTCCTGTCTGGTATTGCCAGCAATGTGCGCATTTTCTGTATGGTCACCCATGTCTTCGCTTCGTAAATAACTGTTGTTATCACGTTTTTATCGGAATTTCCATTTGAGACTTATCGGAACTTTTGTCTCACTGCAGAATTCTTTATTCTTGGAAATACTTTCCGGCCTTATTTCATATTAGTTTTCGTTCCTTCGCACATTTTTACACATCTGCCCAAATAAACTTGTCTGAGCTTTCAATCTTTTCGCCTCTTACAACAGTTGTCGGCATCAGTTATCGGTTACTCATCAGTTTTGTTTTGGAAGTGTTCATTCGTCAGCCTACGGCAAGTTCACGTATCATTTTCTTCATTCGGTTGAAGCTGTAAGATATTAGGATTATGTCATCTGTAAACGTCATCGTGCAAAAATCCTTTCTTATCGACGTTTACGCCTACGTTTTGCTAATCTCTCTCGTCAAATACTAGTTGCAAAGTTGAACAGCAGCAGATGTAGTCTTCCTGCCGAACTCCTCTTTTGACCTCTATTGGTATTTGCCTCCCATATATGAAAATTGTGGATACCGATTTGCGTTGGATTCCTTGAAAGATGAAAATTATTGAAGGGTGCATTGCGGCTCTTTCTATAGCTCAACAGCGGGCGATGTGCTCGATACAGTCGAAGGCTTTTTTGTAGTCTACAAACAGCAAATGAAAGAGCAAGTTGCACTCCTCTGTTGTTGTTTTTTTCGACCAGCATTCTAAGCATGTGGATTCGGAGGATTGTGGACCTGCCCAGTCTAAAGCCTGCCTGTTCGTCAATTTGCTTCTGTATTCTTTACACAGAACCTTTGAGAAGCGATTTGAGAATGTCAGTAGGAGTGCTAATATGCGATAGTTTCTGATATCCTTTGGATTGTCTTTCTTTGGCAGCGGAATCGTTTTTGAGTGAGCAAAATCTTCGGGAGTTTGTTGATATCTAATTTGTTGTTCAACAGGCTTTTCAACTGCGCTATTGGTAGTTTCGTTCCGCCTTTCAACATTTCGGCGGTTAATCCATCGACCCCTGCCGCCTTCCCACTTTCGAATTCCTGATGCCTTTGACAATTATTGCCTTATTCACCACCATGTTGCCTCTTTCATTTTTGTGTCTCTCTTGGGGTCCTCCAAGTCCACTTCTTGCCTCGTCCTTTCTAAGAAACGTGTTAACAATTCTCAGCCCGTTATTTTTGCAAAGACCAACCAGCTGTTGTCAGCGCGAATTTCGCTTTCATAATCCAAAATTTCCTACTGACTTCTCTCCTGGCATTACTGCTCCAACTATAGCACCGAAATCACCAATTATAACGGTGGAAATAGAGCGTTCTCCATCAAATACGGCAGTCAGATCCTCCACAACTTCAGTATATTCTTCATTAGTTTGGCCACCAAGTGGGGCATTTACTTGGATTAGTCGCATGCTTGTTTGATCATAATATTGATCATAATTTTGGTTTGCAAAATTCAGGAAGAATGGGAAGAGAACGACATTATCTCAGCTTTACATTTTTTCGAAACATAAAATCCACCTCAACCCTCCGATGTCTGATCCTCTCCTCTTTAATATAGGCAGTTACCAATAGCAATACCAGTGTTAACCAAACTCTCTGATAACATCGACGGTAATTTTTAAACGCGTTCCATGAATCATCAAATAACGAAGTGTTTTTGTTAGCGCTTTCAATGCACAAATTCTTCTTCGTTTCACTTGTCAACCAGGAGAATCGCAACTCGATACAGTCGATCACTTAAATGGTTATAGCAGTTTGCACTGAGGTCGCCGAGGCAAGCATTCACAGAAAGAAAGGATTGCGATCCAGCAGAATAGACGAATATGAGTTTATGGACTACGTCAAGTTAATGCCAAACGGTAACTAGCTCAGTCAACAGAGTTTGCATAGGTACTTGAGGCCGTTTCGGTGGATTGGATAGTCTCCACCGTTTAAAACTTAACAAATTTCCGTTTGACCCCAATAGAACGCATTCCGCTCGCTTAGACCGCCTAATAGAAATCACTCTGAGCTTTATAGAAAGCTATATTAAGATACCATATCTAGCTATATCGATCTAATGACACCTGTTATGGATCAAGATTCAAGATGAGAACCGTCCGAACTGTATAATACTCGATAAGCATTCCATCTGTCAAATCACTCGAAAGCAATACAGCAACACATTCATTTCATAACGTCAAATAAATTTTGCCACGATGAATTCTATCTCTTATATAGCACCACCTAAATATTCTGAAGGACAGTTTTATAGCAGTTTTTAAAGCTTAGTGAGCTCAGCTGAAATGTTAAAATACTGAGTTTAGCGATCAAAGGAGGTAGACAGACAAGCAATATATTAAGACACGTGAGTTAGAAAATAATGCACAAAAATATCACTTACCTCTTCATCATCAGTTTCTGATTCGCTGATAAAATCAATGATTTTGAACGATGACACTGTGGTGTCAATCTGTGCGTTCCGATGAGATGAACTCGAAGAAGAGGATGAAGACATAAAGAGTGACTGAGATGCGTTCACCTCAAAATATAGGCTGTCAGTGACAGCGGTCGTTACTCAACTTCGGGAAACGCTATTGCTCTTACGTAGTTCAGAAAATCTATCAGCAAAATGCCATGATAGAGGTGCCAGTGCGCACTGTACCTATCACATTACAGCGGAGCAACAATTACATAAGACACAAACTTCGACGCAAATGCCCAGAAGTATTTTATCGAGGGTGCTCATCAATATCCAAGTGATCAGAGGTGAGTAATGGCTCATAACGATATCTCGATTTAGCTTATAATCCAGCAGCTACATTTGCTAAGGAGTACTGATGAACACTGAACTCGAAATGACCATGAAAAAACGTGTCACTAGTTGTTACTACCTCTTCAAAGTGCAAAATAATACCTGCACAGTCACCCCTTCCTAACCTATCGCATTAGTCTCTTTCCGAACCCTGTTTCGATGTTCTCCATTTAGAATCAACTCACTCCATTCACTCCGAATTACTTTGAATGCGAAAAGAATTTCATCCAATCAATGGCGTACTGCATTGGGATGAGCGAATCCAGAATAGTGGGAAAATTGATGGAAGGTTCCTAATGAGAGATCCGCAGCTTTTCTTACACGCGCGTTTTTATTTGGTTCACGCTCCGCTTATTAAGTTGTTCCTCTGATCCAAAGAAAGCGTACGACTATGGATTGCTAGGGACATTCTCGTTGATTTACTTTTCTTCTTTCAAAAGATCTTTGGAATCAATTCCACAGAACTTCTCGTTTGATCCGCTTCTTTATGAATATATGTGATAAAGAATCGGAAAAAGGCTAGACTCCGAGAAATTCTGCAGATAAAATTATAAAATTTTAGAGAACCTTTGTAGCTAAGAATAGCCCAAGAAAGGAACCGGGACTTGCGCATTTGCGCTACTGATTGTAAAAGCATCCTCCCCATCCCTCTTATTCCCAACCATCGTTCTAGAGAGTAATCTGCGAAAGTTTCGTAATCTGCAATGTTGAAAGTGATGCACATTGAACAAATGATCGATAAGAGTTGATGTCTGAATGTTCAGCTCGAAATATGTAGCTGTTGACTAAATCCTTGGTAGAGGCTAGGATAGTATGACTCTATGATCCAAGATGTAACGGGAAATAAACACCTCAGTACATAAAAATATACGCAGTAAATGACTTACCTGGACTAAAGAACCGTTAAGAACAGAAATATAATATAGGTGTGCTTTTTGGAAATTTGTTGTGAATTCTTCGGTGCGAAAGTAGGCGAAAATGTAATGCATTACGGTTTTAGCATTTATTTTTATTTGTTGCAACTGAAAGCTGAGCGTACATACGAAGCGTTCCACAACTTAAGGAGGAAGTTATTTCTTTCCAACGAAAATAATGTTGAAATGCAGAAGAATGCCTGTAGACGACTTGAGAAAGAAATCGCTGGCAAGACATAGCGAATAGGTATTCGTTTGGATATGGATCATGCATCGATGCGTTTGGCTGCAGACAAAAGAATAAAACGTCGAAAATCACCACAATTGAAAGAGGGATTTCTGTAATGCGTTTTGACTGCATCAAATCCCATCTTTCCAGTAGTTCATTGCCGATTTGGCGCCGACAATAGATGAACAATGAAGGACTGGAGCTGAAGGTGAAGAAACAACATCGAGTCATACTATACAACGAGTCGTTCCTGAAGGAAGGGATGATCTCTTCAGCATTTTTGCTGACCTCTAATGTTTCTGAACAGAGAAAACAGCACAACCCTCACTATTTTGCTGGAGTTACATTTTTCCTTATTCCATCAATGATTCAGAAGGTCTGAACGTGTAGCGTAGTAATATTCTGCATAAAATATACAAAAATCGAGGTCAACTTCCACAAAAACCGCGCTCAGAATTGCACTCAGAACTCGAAGGAAGCACCGGCATCCGAGGAAAGAACTTTGACACGATGTTAGCAGTCATATTTCAATTATAAGGAGAGAGCTGCAACATCAAAAACCACCACAATTCCTGGAGTAAGGAGTTGGGAATTCTGTGTAGTCTTGCCACAGGCTTTCACCACAAGACGGATGAGGGATTTCGCATACGACTATGTATTGCATCACAGCATACGAAGCACAGCTGGTGACTCCATGCGTATCCGTATGTGCACCACAATTAAGTACTAATCGATGATCATGTGTGCACGCCGCTTGATTATAGCCAATCAGTATAAAATGGAGCGATTTCGACAAGCCGATGGTTCAGTCATCAGTTTAAGTTGCACAACGCAGCTATTCGGGTCTTGACCTTCCAATCTTTCAATCCTACATGAGAACATAACCACTGAATTTTTTTACTGTTTGTTTTGTTAATGTGAAGTTCATTCACAAAACTGACATGAATACAGTAAGGCGTGTACCACTCAAATCATCGAGCACATGGCTTTAAGCCAGGCAAGTGAACAAGCGACCAAAGCCACATGCTTACCCACACTATTTGAAAAACCTGCCTCCATATTTGCCGTTTAAAAGCTACCAGAATACCTTCAAGACCGTCGAACATATTAATCCTTGGAAGTATGGGAAGTGTCCCAATACACTATTAAGTAGTCTCCATCCTTCAAAAAATTCAATGCAAACCCATCTGCACAATTTTCCTACGAAGAACGGAAATATCAGTGGAGGCGAAGAAAAAAAGTAGGACAGGGCAACTGCATTTTGCTACTGGTATCCAACGAAAGTACACAACTTACGTTCAACACGCCAGGCTGTGAACACCGACGAGGAAAGGTTACCGCATTTGAGGTCCGCCAATGACCTATTCCGTCATTTTACAGCTTCAACTAATTGAAGAAATTGATAGGTGGACTTGCGGTAAAAAAACGGAAGCAGGCTTCCGAACAAATCGCTAGGTGACAATTCTTGTAGGAGGCCAACATATTGAATGCGCGAGCGAATATATCCATCCAGATGCTGGTACAGAAATACATGAAGGGATGTAAGCAAGTGGACAAGAAATCAGAAAAAGGCCGGGAAGCATTCTTTAAGAATAAAGACGTTAGCTGCAAGAAAAAAAGTACCGATGAATCTGAAACAGAAGCTAGCTGATAAAAGTGTGATGACAACAGTTTTCTACGTCTCAGAGAGACCGGCAGCCGCACAGAGAACACGCATGTTATTAGCAGTTAGCGGAACGGAAGTGGTTTCAACGAGAAGCAAACTGGCCGAAAAGAAAGGCAACAAATGGCACCAAAGAGCAACGAAACTGAGGAACTGGATGATCGAGGCCCGGTGCGGAAGTTCAGCTCGACGACAAATTATCTGCAATGAAAAATGATGAATAGGTGAGAACGACTATGGAATGGATACCAAGCATTGGCAAAAGAACAGAGCAACAACAAGCAATGAGATTGAATGACAGCTGAAGAGACATTTATTAGTATGAATGCTTTGCTGACTGCATTTATTAGTTATATATATAAAACCAATAAATGTTAGTGCATCAATAAAAACCAATAAATACACATAAAAATAAATTAGCGAAAATGTTCGCAAGTTAATGATATGCACTTCGAACAATTGTGAATAACATTCATTAATAGTCACTAACTTATTTATTTATTCACCGCTTGCCCATGTTTCAATGTAGATGGCTGATCTTCTGCTTGAAAGATTGATGTATAAGTTTCTACAGTAATTACGAGAAGTTTATGAAGACTGAATGCATCAAAAGTTTGTTCACAAGTTGAGAACACTTATAGGTTGCAATTAGAGGAACGATAAGAATAGCCCACGTTCATATCAAGTGGTAGTCATTGAAGAAAATGCAAGAAACCACTCTCATAAATTTCGTTGTTCAAGACACTGAATTATCAGACTAACTGGGACATAGGCAACAATCCCATTGAGGTCTATGTTAATGTTATCAATAGATGTAATCAGTATTGTTCTGCATTAATGTGCACCACAAAAATAGCTGCCGCGTCAAGCTGAACATTAATCCCTGTCACCCATTCAACACTATCAGCATCAGTCCTAATAAACATTCTGCCTGCAGATGTTGAATACAGAAGATGACAGAAAATGATTCTATGAATAATACTTTTTTGAGCGCTCAACGTTTAAACGAATTTTGAAGCGCTACTTCCTATAAAAGGTGATTTTTGTCTGTTTGAAGAGTGACTTCGAACGGAGGTGACGAGTGCTGAAGGAGAACGAGAATAAGGAACTATCGACAATTCATTTAAACTGCACAATAGGGGAATTCAGCTGGGAGAAACTGCCGAAAAAATAATGTTCACTGAACTGCTGGAAGAGGGTTCTTAGACCGTTGAGATAATCACTGCTTTGTGAAAGCGAACACTTGAATCTTAAAGGAGACCGATGGAACGGAAACTTGAAACAAAGGAAAAAAAGAGAAAGTTGAATCGTTAGAAATTCGGGAAAAATTTGTTGTAAAGAAATCACGGGGAAGCGAATGCCAATGGCAGGGAATTGAACAGCTTTCTTCAGAGCTGTTGGGACACATTCGATCAAATGAATGGCAGATGCATACGTGACTGATTTGAAGCTACAAAGTAGATGTTGATCGTAAAATGCATCAGCACTCAACTTCAAGTTGCTTTCGAGAATGCTGACATTTTATTCGGGGCTATCATGGCAACATCGCATCAATCGTATTTTTGTAAGCTTTTCTGTGCGTTACTTCCCGCTCTCGAATCAATTAAAAATGTGGAATGCGGCAATATGATGCTCACCGTTCACAGGATCCATCATATTCGTTATGGATTTTACATATTTGGAGCGCGTAAAACTGCTTGCAGTTTGCATGAAAAGCATTTTCTACAGCGGCTGGGCCATAAAAAAGAGACCATTTGCGCAAAATTTGTGTGGGTGGTCGGACCAGCTGAAACATGATGGTATTATTCTGCACCTTTATTGCTGAATTGTGGAAATAGTTGGCTGGAATAGCTGAAGCAAAGCGCGTATTGTGCCAGCTGCTTTGATGTATTGATGTCTTCTATACCATCTTTCAATGTGATCGCTAATTTTCAATCGGTTACTGATAGCGCCTCAAATTCACGTCTGTTTTACAGTGGATTGATCGCATTCTTCAATCTGACAGTTGGGAACAAATGGTGGTGCATGCCAAGGATGCCGGCATAATACGGCCCCTAGCACCGCGGTCGGCTCACAAGTTATCAGCAAAAACAGTATATGGAGAATGAGGGGTTTATATTTTAGCTGATCCGACTGTCTCACTACACGATAAAATATTTGTTTCCCATAACTATATCGACGTCAGATGAAGACTCGATCGTCGTGAAACGTGTGCAAGCTTCTCAACGTTTTTGAATAGCTGCCACTCTTTGAGAAATTGATCGCTCACCCTGAATCCTACTATGTACGGAGGATGTGATATTCTTTAGTAATCTGACCTGCCATGTCAACGAAAATAAGGAAATATTTTTCGAGTCTTTCAATAAAAGGCGGGAAAAACTTCTTCAGAAGGAAAGCTCAGATGCTTTTCCTCCCTTTCTCTCCCACTCTACCCATTCCCTTTTCCTTATGGGAGCACAAAAATGGTCTAAGTATGTTGTGGAGGACGAATTAATGTTTAGTTGTCACTTAATATTTGGTGTACCTGTTGTCTATATTGGTTGATGTCGATAAAGTAGCAGGCATTCAAAACAAATATGCAAAGGCACTGGAAAATATTCGTAAAATACCACGTTGAACTGTAACTGCTTATGTATCATTGAAAATAAATTCGAAGACGTTCTGCTGCTGGACATAGGTAAGAGAGGTTATTCAGTTGTATGGAGTTTTATACCAAAACAAAATGAGAGATGGAAGATTAGACGGTTCGGACCATATCACTCAAGTTCAGTTGTCGAAAATTTCTAAATTCACCAACTGAAGTCACTGAGCAGACTGGCAGGGAAATACGAAGAGCAGACAAAGAAAAGAATGAGGAGATTAATATAAACAGTCAAGCTAGGCAATTCATCGATGTAATGTGATTTTGTAAAAAAAAGCGCACGGAAAGCAATCACTTTCAGAATGATTGCAGCCTGTGACATATTGAAATGCTCAAATTATCTTTCGGACAAATAAGCCTTCAGTCTCGTTATCGTGACCCTTTTCCCATCAGTTATATTGATTTCTGTGCCAATAGCAACTGTGCTACAAACAACATCTAATAGATTTAGCAATGCCACAAAGATCATTCGGAATGAAGCTTGTGTGCATGATTACCTCAGCTCAATTGCAGTAATCTATTAAGCAGTTATTGTATGAAAGCAGCAATATTGTACAGCGAAGCTAAAAGCTTTCACAAAAGGTTTTCTTCAACTTTGCAAAGTTTCACTCAATTTAAATTGATAGGCGCCACTCGTGTAAAATAAGTGTTTCAGCAATGTTCTTCTCTTCAAAATGTGTTAAAAATCCTTCAAGCCATCTTAAAAGTATCAGTTTTCCCCAGATCTTTCTACAGTTTATTCGCAACTCCTTACATTTAGAAGCATTGCAGTCATTTTGCACTGAACATGCCGAGAACGACTGCAGAAACGATTGAAAGTGACACAAATAGATCATCGCTTTCATGAAAAAAAACATTCAATTCGGTATCCATTTGCACAATTTAGAAACGTGCTCATGTTAAGCGGCAAGAAGCTTTACAGGAAGCAACTGAACACTAAGGAATGCTTGAGCGTACCATTGGACTCATCCATCAAGATCTCCAAGCTGTGCACTCCTTCTGAATGCTCCAGTTGGTCGCGCAAAATACCCATTAGTGAACAGGAGATAACCAAACGTTAATGCTCCCAAATGCCTGTTGCTCGAAGCTCTGAGAAAAAAGAGATAGTATTTCAACGAGATTATGTTCGATCATAATGTGGTGGCTGTATTAAATCCAGTTGAGTGACTTTTTGAAAAACGGGAACAAACATAAATTGGAACAAACGGAGGAAATATGCTGTTTCGGCATTTGGGAATAAACGAAACAGTTTGCAGCTTAGCAATTCTTTTGATACGAACACAGCTTCTTTTAGGAATTACTAACAAATAATAAAGCATGCAAGATAATTTCTTCATATCTTAACCGAATTGACTACCCAAGCAGAAATTTTACAGACGACCTCTCTTCCTAAATCAAACGATGAGAAAATATCGTGAGAACTCATTTGCACACAAAATAGCCAGCTACGGCGTGCGAGTAGAGAATTATTTTATTTCAATATAGAAATAGCACTACTCATAAACTTTCAATGGCACAGTGAAGCGATATGCGAATTCAATGCAAACCAATTTTAATTTAGCATTAGTCCATCAAGACAACTGTACTCTCTTAAACTTCGAAGAGATTACTAGTCTATCATAAAACGTTCTATTGCGATGCATTATATTTTTATGCACGTCTATGACAAATGATAAGCACCTATGAATGGTCGTTATCACAGAAGCGTTCTGCAGTGGGATTACTAATAAGCAGAAAAACAAACGCACCATGAGGGTTCGAACGATACATGAGTCCTCTCAGTTCCATTCAGCAAACTAATCAGTTTTAGGCATAGAGATGAACAGAATGATTATAATAGAGTTATTCCGTCACAGATTTGACCATTCTTTGAAGTTTGACTATACTTCTTCAATAACACAGTAGCAATTTATTTTACTGTTATAGAAATAAGCTCATTTCAGCTTATGAAACTTCTATGAAATATTACTGCATGAAAGAATCCTAGTGAACAATAAATCACTCTCCATTAGCAGTCAGAACGGCTGATGCTGTGTCATCACCTGTTTTAGTCAACTGGGTTATCACAGCGAGTATAAACAGAATTGTCAAAGTTTTTATGCGCTTTTGCAGGTTTGCTTCGTAAAAGTACACGTCTAGCAAGTGCGTACCTATGCATTGTTCGTTCGTCTGTCTGCTTGTCCAGTCGTTTCGGCTCCCCTTCCCACCAGAAACAGTAAAACTAAAGTCGTGAAATTTACTGGATATTGTGTACCTCATGAAACGATAGCATCATATGGCAAATTCCGTATTGCTGTGTAGACTTAAAGAAAACTGTAACTATTGAAAGTCGGAAACTTAATGCATTTCACACCACTCGGACTGGAAAAAAAAGGTTCGCAAGGACAGTCGGATCAGTGTGCATTGTTCTACATAGTCTATTTCTTGCTTGTAGCTTCTGCAAGTGATTGGTCATAGAGCGATGGGGGAAAGTATCCGATTCTCTTAGGATTTTCTGTATGCGTTTTAATTGAAACAGTGGAGACTAAAGCGAATGGGGAGACAAATGACAGATTTGAACTGATGACTGCGATCGAAGCATCGAAGAATCCATTGTTCCGCTCGCTATTTTCGTTCAAAACGACACGATGCAAAGCCGCCTTTTTCTCTCCTCCTCATTTTTACTGTACCGTGTTCATGCATCCCTCCAACCTCTGCCTCTGCCAATCAGTCTTTTCAACAGTTGAGATTGTGGCAGCTCTCCAACTCATCAGTTGCTCGTCGAAATTTGGAAGGAAAAGTGTAGTCATTGATGATTCCTATATGATCAACCTCTTGTTTGTTTCATGGGCTCGCTTTCCGAACTCTCTCGCAATGAGTACAAAAGAATCAAAAGCACTTCGAAAATGACGTTCTGCGCCAACAACTAACGCACTAAAGCTGTTATTCGAGAACATTTTCACGTAGCAGCATCTTGTAAACGATAAGCTTATCAAAGAAGATAGGAAAAAACGAAAGTTTCATTGCTTCGGTAGCATGCTCGATTGTCTTGTCACTTATGGCCAGAATGAAACGTTGAATTTTAGCCATAAACAGTGACATTGAGCGTTGCCTCCAGCTGGTCGAAAGCTGACGAACAAATATAAAAATCTCCGTGAATTCAAGAGTCAGTTCGAATCACGTCGACTATAAGATGCACTTCGATAGCTTAGACAGTGGGCAATTTGAACTACGCTTCCAGATAAACATTTGAAACAGCTCAACTCAGTGACCCATCGTTAAATACAGCAGTAAACAATGTTATGATCAACTGCTCCGGCGAAGTAACATTATTCTTGGCACCCTGAAAGTCGCATAGAAAATTGATACCTGCAGCTAGAAACTTATGTATCAAAGCCACAAAAGGCAATCAAATGCGTTGCTAAGGGACACAAAAAATTCTTGTTTTTCGAACCCGTTAACCAATCCACCTCCCTGTGACCAGCACGTCAATATTTTCAGCCACTGATGACCAAAAAATTGCACCAGGCTGCCAAAGCAAACGCCATCAACTCGAGGTCAACGATGGCATATATAAATATATGTTCATTGGTTAGAATGCAACTAGAATAAATATAAGTTCATTGGTTAGGTTGCAACTAGATAACCGTTGGACAAACTGAGATCGAACTGAATGGACAAACAAACTTGTTTGGTATCTCATTTTCAGCGGATGTCCTCTACAAATCGATACGCAAATTTGCTATTCCATTCGCCTGACCTAAGGCATATGTGAGCAACTGACGGTCACCACTTCTCACGCACGGCAACATACGCACCGCCAACATGTGTACTTGATAGCCTCCATCGAGATGAAGGTAGGGAGGCGCGGTTTCACCTCATCTGCGTTCTAAGTTATTGTTGTATAGCAGCAGACCTTTATCTTTCAAAAAACCTTTCTTAATTCACCTCGCTCCTTGCTGCCATGAGCAGCTGAGATGCAAGCAGTGGAGTTACGATCTTTTGGGATCCAAGCGTCACATTATCAAATAAAATCCTGCTCTGTGCAGAGATGCATTTGCAAGTCAGAATTCCACACAACGGATTTCTTGCAACCCTTTTCAAGCGCATCATTTTGACCATCTCCATTGAGTGTTATAACAACCGAACATTTGAAAAGATAAGAATTACAAAACGGAACTGATTGCTCTTATCCAATGTCTCCAATATTGCATCCACATTGAATCATGCGATTGCATGGCACTGCTCATTCGAGCACAGTACTCTCATGCTGTTAATATATCAAGTATGGAGAAAAATGAGAGGCAATGCTCAACTTTGCAAGTAAAAATCTTTTGGAGTGTGATGTTAAAAACGTCGAAAATGTAGAAACATTCTGCATCACTAACCCAACGATGCGGAATTCTTTCGAGTGATTAAAAAGCAGTGGAGAATATGATGGAGACAATGAAACTGTGACGTTTCGCAGCCAAATGACGTCAACACGTGAGCAGTTTGATTTCTTTGTTTCTGCAAATGGAATACATATGGTTACTTATGTTTTTGGTTAACAATTGAGAGAAGCGAGGGTTACAACATTTGATCGTTAAAGCAATATAGGATCGCAGCAAAACATACTGGCTGTGATATGCAGAAAAACGAATTTCATATGTTAATCTCTGACAAGTCAGCGGTGTGTGATCGGTAAGGCTCAGATATCGAGAGAAAGCAAGGGTGCCAGGATGAGGACGGAAAACAGGCAAAACAGCCTTTCTCCCGACTACCCCTTCTCGATATATTGGAAAGAACAAGCAAAAGTAAGGAAAAATACTGTACGAAGAAACCACGCCGCGTCGGAATCGAGAAAATATTCTTGTTAATGTCATACGCTAATGACTGGAAAACTGAAAACCAGTGGCTCACGAATTTGAAAATTTGTTGAATAATGAAAATGAATTAAGTGCTGGACATCGTAGGATGACTAAAATAAGCACGCGATGGGGCTGCCATGACATGCTATTTTGTCATCATCTGCATAAAGTGACCAGTAAGAAATAAAATATGCGCCTAGATATTCGAACTAATCACAATACTTCCTTTTCTCACAAAACTATTTCACTATAACAGATCACACGATCACACAATCACATACAACTATCCCAACCTAATATCCGTTCCCCTCTAACCCGACTGATGTAAAATGCATATAAAGGCATGCAAAGTTTTTTGTCCCACCCAACTGCCAATAATTTCTTCCGATAGT
The DNA here is from genome assembly GCA_022844705.1 of Toxascaris leonina. Classification (NCBI taxonomy): domain Eukaryota; kingdom Metazoa; phylum Nematoda; class Chromadorea; order Rhabditida; family Ascarididae; genus Toxascaris; species Toxascaris leonina. Next base: position 23,226 of record JAARMF010002121.1, read on the forward strand.
CGTGAAGTGAGGTGGCATATCGTATATATAAGATCAACCCGTCCCGCACATCATACTCGCTCCACTCTATGAGTCTAACTACAGCGCTTCTCCAGTTGAAAATGCAGAGCAACACACACACAAAAACACACACAACACACACCCACAGACCCACAGACACACACACAAACACACACCCACAGACGCACGGACGCACACGCCCGCACACACCCAAAGACACACAGACACACACACGCAGACGCATACACACACCTGTACGTACGGATAATTTGGTACATGCGTCAGCAAACGGGCTACATATGAATCAAATTTACAAAGTTCCTCGCGCATAAAGAGATCCTCGTATTTGCGTATATTTCTCCTTGTGCTGGATGAACATCAGCAGGTATAATGTATTTATATTTTGCCAATTATATATGAAAATCTGGACTACTGACGGAAGTGTAGGGAGATAAAACTTGTTTCAAAGAAATAAATCCATCGAAATAAACTGACAAAGGCTCGTCAAGTTCAAATTACCCGTGAGAAAAGTAGAGAAGAAATAACAGGAGGAAGGAAAAAACTTCGCTTTTTTGCACCGAAAAAGAAACATTTGCAAAGTAATATTCTTATTGTCTGCAGATACTACTTGTCCTCGAAGAAATGCTATAGGATTAATGCAGCGGGAAACCTGCTAACAGCTTAATTACAAGCTTGCTACACAAAGTTTATGCGAAATAAGCATTACGACTAGCGATTACAAGCATAAAAACTGTTCATTCTGTTGCCAACCGCCACAATGACATTTCAGCACTCGTGGATTTTAATGGGCGTGCTTGCAAGATAGTGTCAATCTTTTGTTCGCAAAAAGTCTTCTGGCTTCTGTCAAATCACCGAATAGAACTTGCTCTGTACGTGCAGAAGCATAGCTCATGTAGCGTCTTCTTTGACGTAAACGATGATCCAGATTAAAAGCTGCCCCTCTCAAAGTGCTTGTAATTCGCTTAGAAATTGCACGTACTGTACAAACGAGAGCTAATAAGCGTATCAAGCATACATGCACAAGTGCCTGATTGTGAGTGCAAATAAACATGTAAATATAGCCATAAAACTGTTTCACGTATTATGCACGTTCGCTCATATCTATCTGTAGTTATATAACGATTTACATGTGTACGCATTGACGTGTGAAAATATATGGAGCCGTAAATAACAACCTGAAATACGTAGTATTGCAGAAAATACGACGGGCCGCACAAATAAACGGTATTGTTCGCCTCGATGGCAACTGCGCATTTGTCATATACTTGTTGGTCTGAATAATGAATACAAATAAAAATATTGTGTATTTCGTGGTAATCACAACTTGTGTTTCTCAAAACCAGGTGATTCGTTTTTATTACATACTAATAATACGTTGTCTTCGTCAACAGTGAAGTTTGCTATGCTCAGCAACTGCTTCGAAGGTCTTCAATATTGCAAACTGCATTCTGCGCGTCTTGCTAAAATAGGTGGTTTAAGCCCTACCGTAAAGCATGGATGTCGTTTATTTCACACATATTTTGTGCTCACGTATACGCACACGTACATTTTAGATTTACATACGCTTTATACTACTGTAAAACATTCACGTAAGGCAACATGCATTTTAAGAATAACGTCGATCTATTGCGCAAAATTGCAAGCAAGTGTGCTCTGCTCATTCTACTGTGTGCGTGAGATTATTGAAAAGATTCAAGAACATTTCAGTCATGTGGCATTCCGTACATTTCCCACAGACATTTCTCACCCTGCCGTCAAAGTCGTCTAAAGTATTCAGTGTAAAAACTCTAGAGCACCGCACAATGAAACGTCTGTTATAAAATCGTCAGATGGTTTTCCTATATACCTTCTGAAATCACTTGTGTTTTCACTGGGCAAAGAACTCACAGTTTACAACTGAAGCATAAAATGCCCCCCACAACTGCGAACAGCTTCAAGTTCCAAGCTATCCGTATTTGGAACAAGCTTCTAATAGAAACATAAAGCATTTTGATATGTGACAGTTGCATTAACTCACAGCTCCTTCTAACTCAGCGTATATTGAACACCATTCCTGCCCCTCTTGTTTTTATTCTTTTCTCCACCCTCTCCCTCCCACTTCGTCCTGCACAAGGGATTTTCGCGTTGGACAGACAGTTCAACAGATTTTAGGTCACAGCCCAAACCGGAGTCGGCTGCTGATACGGGAGTGGTTGGGGCCGAAGAATTGTTTACTTTGAAGAGACGTCTTGCATACTTTGATTTGAGCGCCACTTGCGCGCTGTTTTCTGGAGCGGCGTGCATTTTCGATCTCACAAGGTGAATGTTTCCTGTGGGTGTGCTTTCGCATCCTTTCTGCTGAATCGCATAGATGTTCTCACTTTTTCATCACCCTGCTTACTGCTATGCTTCGCTTTCCATTGTTTTCGCATAGACGAGTACTTTGCAATGAAGCCTACGAACTGGAAGCCAACCATGTTGGTGCCTTTTGCAGACGTTTTGCAGAAATCGCCGTCATGGTGCAAATTACGAGAGGTACATAAGAACGACATACCACACCTACATTACACCAAACCTGCATCTGTGCCACAACTGCACTTCTATCATATCACACAGATTGCCATCAAACTCTACCTAGAATCATGCCTTCTGTCTTAATCTGCATTGACAACTGCATCAGAAAGCAAATATGAGAGAAGTACTCTTAACATCCAAGGGCCAATGAGGCATTTATTACATAATCGACAAAGCAAACAATATTTGCTGCGAACAGAGTAAGGCAACAGTACACAGCGACAAAGTAGCAAATTAATCACACATCGCTGCCATACTGACACAGTCCGCTGCTCAGGTTCACTTCCAGAAGGCGAACATGGTATTTTTTAAGGGATTCCTCAGCATCTCTAGTGAATCATATATACACTTTATGAGCATTCCTGAACAATCCCAAGCTTTTCTTCTATGACATACTATTGTCCTTGTTTCAAACAATATTTTTGTGCGCTTAAAATAGAGGTGAACTTACTACTTGCAAGCTGTAGTTTACAATACTTGATGCATAGTACACATTCACTGCATATCCATAGAAAAAACAGGGCCATACTGTATCATACCGACGGCAACGTACTGTTGTATCGCAGAATACAGTTGAAATCGTCTAAAAAACACTGTCCAATACATAGCAGCTGACAGCCAAAGCAGTGTTGCAATGAGAGTAGCAACAGTTGGTCTTTCACGGCATTCGTCTAATAAAAGCAACAGTTGCGAACCTTCAACTGTTGCTGCTAAACAAAAATAACGTATTTCTGGTCATAAAAGCTTCGCGTGATATTTTGGTTAATGGGTGCCTCGCAATGTTTAGTGATAATCGCAGATAAAAGATTGCTTTGACCGCCTCGGCGGTTCGAAGATGGCTAACTCTAAATTGCAAAACCAACTAATACACAGTCCAGAAAAGGCATACATGTAAAAAAAACTCGAGAAATCTATTGCAGCAAAAATTCGTTTAGAAGGCCCAATGCTGGCGAATGGTACAACCCTTCATTTCTTAATCAAAACAGCCGGCAGAAATTGCAAGTCAGCGGGCACTTACATATCGGGAAGGCGAATGCTACGATGCCGCAACGAGAAGCACGTTTAGTCACATTCTCTGGCCTGGCGCGCTGCCTGCGTGGGAGCGCGAGGAGGGGGCTGACCCTGCTTAGCGTCCGGCTGGCTGTACCCTGCCTGCCAACTGGCTGTCGCGTTCGTTGCTGCGTTTCGCAGCAGAGAAAGTGCAGCAATGTGCATGAAGTCTATCATCGATTGATGCAAATGTTTCAGTGAGTTTGCCCGACGCTCAAATCACTAGACCTGTTTTGCCTACAGGTCCGTTCGACGAAAAGTGCACGTGCTCACTGAATACCATTCATTCATAGCTGCTAGCTATTGTTTACATGCACAACGGCTCTAGCATCGAACTGGTCCGGCCATGTGAATCTTGCTATTTGAATGCAGCTGGAAGCCGAGAGTTTAAGCTGTCCAAGCAGTTGCCTGACTAATCGAGATTCGATATTGGTTGATAGCTTTTCATTCGATGGGAACCGGAGAATATTTTTGCTGCTGCTTTAAAGTTAATCGCATCGAAAACACTGATGTGAATCAAAGGCCACTGCATAGCTTAACTTCAGTAACTCGAGCTACTTCTGGTACTAAGCAGTGAGAAACTGGTTCACTTCTCAGGTTGTTTTACCCGAGATTCAATTGTAATTCCAATAAGTATTTATCAAATTGGTGGTTTGCTTTGAAAATTACGTCTGACCGATGTTGTAGTCTGTAGTCGCACAAAATGTTCCACGACGAGACAAGTTTCCTGGTGGACATTCACTTGAAAGCGATTAGTGACGTATCTTTAGAGCGAAATTCATTTACATTGCTAATCGGAATCATATCGGTCGATCGCCAATTCTTTTACCAAATGTGACGCATTTCGTAAGCATCTGAATATGACACAAATATGCAAATAAAATCAATGCGGAATCTGTCCGACAATGCAGCCAACAGCTTAAAAGCATCAGTTCTCCTAAAAGCTGCAATTGCGGCTGATCCTCCCCTCTACCTGCTCGCTTTCGATGTTTGTCAGTTGGGAACTAGTTGTAGTCGCGAATTGCTCGCTTTTACTCTAATGCTATGTACCGTCTTGTAATAGTTGATGTAAACATTGAATCTACCTTCGGTGCCATAAAATTGAACGGAAAGACATCGCTGATGCGAATGGTATACCTTCTTATTTCATCAAGCCTACAGCTACCGTAATATCTTTGCCTGTGAGTATATTATTTGAACGTATTATCTCATCTATTCTCCACCATCCTTTTGGAAAGCCGTTATTATTGCCTGTTTATTGAAACAGAAGCCTTAAGCTTCTGTCAGAAGTGACAGGCAAATAAGTTTAATTTCTCCCGTTCGCAAAATAATGGAAATTATTGTGAAGTGGTTTGTCACCTCTCATTAAATGGTCTTATCAACCCCGCCCAATATGAACTTCTCCCTGGCCGTTGAACCATGTCACAACTACTGTCGTGCATCGGTGAGTAGATTAGTGCACTGAACAAGAAGAATCAAATAGGTGTTATTTGCAATGATTGGTCATCTGACGTGGTCATTTGAAGGATTCTGACGTGGTCTGTCATAACAAACTTTTACATAAGTTGGAGGCTATGAGGTAGGTGATCCTTTGCTCAAACGAATGCGGTCATTTTGTTCAAAAGGGGTTTCAAAGTTAGGATTGGTGAGTTGTTATCGCGGAATTGTTCTGCTTCTGACCGCGTTCCTCCAAACAGTGTTCTGAGGCCGCTGCTTTGTATCATGTGCTAATGATATGCCGGACAAGGTCTCAAGTGGGTGCAAACTGTTTACAGACGAGCTCAAAATTGCCGACCTCTTGCAGATCCGGCCATCGATCTCTACCATTTGAGTGCTTGCTGAACTGTAACTCTGTGAATGCTTTCCTCCTCCTAATTTTTCGCCCTCACATATTTTTGGGTGTTTCCGCACTTCAGGACATGAAAATAAATAAAATAAAATAAGTAAATGAAACACAATCCGAACTTCTGATAAACTCTAGAAGTGATCGCTTCCATCGTTACAATATATTTAAGAACTTTCGATATCAGTTGCTCATATTTAAGCAAATGGCTGATGCTGTGAGTTCAAATGCAAAAAAAGCATTCATCATATCATCCTACCTAATGAAGTTTTCTATCTGTCAATNTGAAACACAATCCGAACTTCTGATAAACTCTAGAAGTGATCGCTTCCATCGTTACAATATATTTAAGAACTTTCGATATCAGTTGCTCATATTTAAGCAAATGGCTGATGCTGTGAGTTCAAATGCAAAAAAAGCATTCATCATATCATCCTACCTAATGAAGTTTTCTATCTGTCAATCTCATTCAGAGTGTCACCTATTTTCTTCCAGCAACTGGCAGCTCTTAAGGTGTTCCAGGCTTTGTCGTTGTTTCAACTTTGACTTCTTATATGCTTTAGCCTCATCTCTGAAGCCGCATTTACCTTTGCTGTCATTGAGGAAACTGGTAGAAAGGCGGATCATTACAAAAGATGCACTACTAAAGCATTTTATCGATATCAGGGATGACGATCGATAGACAGCGATGAATCGTAATGAAAAATCACCGAATCATCCGAATATTGGCTGACTGCCCACAATCTATGGATGCTTGGGTGCTTTTCTTTGCTTTTTCGAATGAGGCGACGGTTTTTTTGCTCGGTGCCAAATGCATGCGTCGGCAGACATCAGACTGAACCGTTCCACTTTCAGAAAAGATGAATGATATAATTTGATTAGTAAAGCGATCAAAAATCATACTTTAGCTTCATCGATTTTCTGATTCCGGAGCAGCTCCGGCTGAAGGCACATCAATAGTTTAGAAATTCGCTGTGATGACTTCCTGCAACACGAAATCCAATCTGATAAAATGTGAACTCGGGCACTTTTTCGAAAATGTGGAAAATTAGTTTTCAGCCGATAAATTATTTTCGCGTCTTTTCATGGCAAATTCGTGACGAAAATGATCTTTTGAATGAAGGAACACAAAAAGTGAGGAGAGAGAAAACTCGAGAGAATCTCACATGGCCGCAAACACAAAATTTTGGAATTGTCGAGGAAAAGGCACAAAAAATTCGATTCGAAGTTTTTCGGTATCCAAATGATTTGGACATTGAAGTGCCAATGATATAGAAACAGCAACGGGAAAACACTTCTCTATATAAAAAAAAAAGAAAATGTAAAAATTGCAACCTACCTGCCTGAATTTCGCTACTGTTTCGAAAAGATCGTCTGCATATCTTCGGTGTTCTTCTGTTCAAATGAAAAGTACAGAAAATATTAAATGCCCCCAGCACATAATTGACATGATCTGAAATAGACAACAGCCATTTCCAATATTACAATATTTTTCTGTGTCTCTAAACGTTAAGGATCAAGAATATTGATCAACAAGGTTCGTTATGTGAGAAAAAACCCGAGTTGAATGAAATCCGAAGAATGGACAAGCAACAGAAATTTGAGATGGTATTCCTAGTTTCATCCGCGGAAGAAGACACTTGATTACTTTTTGAAAAAGTAAATTCACTACACTCCTTGCCAATTCGCCCGTAGAGCAATCTCAAATAAGGTGGCAATGGTTGTGTAAATGATAATCTTTTTCTGTTTTCTCTTCTCCATTTGATCGAATAGATTGTGTAGCTAAGCCCAAACGAAAAGGCATGCTCAGATTGAGCTCGCACTGAACATGGATAGTGTGCTTTAACAAATTTTTAAAAATTCTGCTGTTGTAAACCGCCTTGAGCTTGTGTGCTTCTCCAGTTGAAGCTTCCATGTGACGCCCATCCAGTTAGACGCCCAACCATGCGCGCAGACACTGCACTACTTTGAAGCAATTTTAAGCGAATTTATGGCATGTCAACACCAAGGAAGAAAGTATCACGTAACCTGGAATAATGTGCCGCTCCTAGTGATTGCTCTCATCTAAACTATGCAATATGATATTGCGATGGTCGCAGCTTGCTGAATATTGTAAGTACCGCAATTATTACTAGGAAATAAAGAAGAAGTTTTTCATTCAAATTGCTTAGTTCAACTGTAAAGAAACATATAATAGTGTGTGAAGAGACCGACGATATTCAAA
>JAARMF010002122.1:18347-30912 GCA_022844705.1 Toxascaris leonina
CCCCCCCCCCCCCCCCTCCTTCGCCCTCCCTCCAAAGAAAAAAAAATTGGAACAGCAATTCGGCTTAATTATCGACGAAATGATGACAACAAACTGCTGATGAGAGTGGTACTGAAAGACCGTCTGAGATTTCAACGCAAAAAACAATTTCGTCCCCATAGCAACGCTCAACAACATCCTGTTGCCACCTTAATCTGAAACGCTTCACGACGCGCATTTCGTAACATTGAAGAGGTGAGCATTAGGGTCCTCCAATTTTGACCACAAAGAGCATTAGGGTCGTCCAATTTTGACCACAAAATTTTTGCCATCAACGTGGCTCCATATAGTGGTTTTTGAACTATTAGCTCTATAACATTACTGAGTGAGAGAGCCTAGAGAAGGTTCAGTGGTCAGTGAGATGAGGTGTTTAGTAGAAGCAAAAGGAATCAATCAAAAAGAAACGTTTCGGCTAAATTCGGTAGGAAGGGAATGAAGCAATCAAAAGATATAGTCGAAGTGTATGACTCACAACGGTTTGCTTACTGAAATGATGTATTTATGAAATTAGTAAGCAACATCCAACATAGTCTGCAATATGAATTTGATTGAAGGAGCTTCGAGCTTTTCTAGGGATCTTTTTGCGTTTGTCTCATTAAAATGGATTTGCACCTGCGATGTTCACTGAAGGAAACTGCGGCGAGAATTCCGAACAACTCGGAAACAGTTAACAGCTGTTATGTGTTAAGGCGCATAGCTAGGTCAGCTTGTAGTAGAGGGTGAGATGGTTTTGGTTGTTTTCGTAAGTGAAACACTAAGATGTTAACAGCAAAAGTATAAACAGCACATAACGAGCGTTTAAGCGGCTAGTAATATTAGCAGTCAGCTGTTTTAGCATTAGTGCAATTCACGAAAGACACAGTGCAGAGCAGACAAAAATGCCTCTCTCGACTGATTTTATAAGGAATGTGATGATCGATCGAGAGTTTCATAATTCAGTCCACTTCATTTTAGCGGGTAAAAAAAGTTGCAACCCACCGGAAAGCAGAAACGAGCGAACCATGTCGTGTTGTTTAGCAGTTGGTGATAGCTTGCACTCACACAAGAAAAGTGGTAAGTGATTTGACGCACGTGTAGAAACTGCTTCGATCAAAATGCCTAACGATGCGCAAGTAACAATCAATCTTTGTTGTAGAGGAGTTAAATGCCTCGAAAAAAATCTTCAAGACCATTTGATAGTAAGCAGAAAACATGAATACGACACGAGGGATTGGTAATGCGGCACTTCACACATTATCAGCCTCCACTCGGTGACATCTGGGCAATATTTTCTCAGAAATGGGCAACAAATACCCACAAAAAATCAAGCCAACTTACGGACGGGTTAAGTTCTGCAATGCCCAGTGGAACGTGAATCAAATGTACAAAACTTCACGCCTGCAGCTTCCATGTAGGAACTCATGCTTCTATCAAAAACTGAATCCGTCGTTGTTAATTAAAGGCATAAGGCGAAGAAACGAGTGCAAACTCTACCGGAAAGCGAAAACTTGTAAGCAACCTGGTCATCATTTGTTCGCTTTGGAACATCGAACTTCGAGGTGAAAATAATGGCAGAAACATTGAATCATCCTCCCCTCCCGCTCCCCTTCCAAAGAAGCTTGTTTTTTGAGCAACAAAATCCATTGAAATGCGCTAGGATGTACCCGGAGACACAAAATAGTGAGCACTTGTGATGGGACAAAGATCTCTCTAAAGTTTTACTTGTTCTGTCCGTCCAATTTTCGGCTAGAAGTTCGGGTGGCAGAATTCTGAAACGTCTGCCTGCAATTTTACTCGTACACCACAACTCATTCGGACACAATTTACGGCCATTTAAATCTCAATTGTATACCTTTCACTGCATCAATGTGTCAGCAGTTTGGTAGATGTACCGCCGACGACGTCGTAAAAAAGTGTTCAAATCTAGGCGTGGAATAGACGAGGATTGTGTAACTGAGAGATCCAGGGTATGATATGTTCGTATCGCTCATACTTCTTTACTTTCGTACGATTGGCAGGGTAACCATCTCCACACCTTTGATGGTTGGGTAAATTTCACCTGGTCCTTTAATGACAAGGTGCGCATCGCAACGCCCACATTTCTGCACAGCTTCAAACCGTTGTTACTGTCTCTCTGTGAAGCGTGTATCTGTGGATCCGTACCGGGTATTATTCCACCCCCACAGGGAGAAAGAAGATCTTGAATTTTATGAGACTATCTGTGCACGTGAGGACGCTGCCTTGGTTTACTTCTTGCTCTAGCGCAACAAGAGAGAATACCCTGGATTCGTCTCATGCCGAAAAAGTGGTCTCCTTAATGTACAATTTCCGTAAAATCTACTCAGAAACTGCTATGCACACACAGAGCCTCCCCTCTCCTCCTCCTTCCCCCCAAGTATCCTCTAACGTAAAAAATGAGTTTTTCTCACGAATTGTAATGGAAGGTATTTCCACGATAAATTTCCTTCTGTCTTTTCCATACAAAATTCTGTGTTTTCTTACAAATCTTTCTGTCCAGTCTCCTTTCGAATATGAAATTTCACGTGTTCGATTGTTTTCAAATCAGCACTTGCCTGCTTATTCGTTTGCTAAATACATAGTTCGCCTGCGACATCTTTTTTCCCATTTTTTTCCACTGAAAAAACAACATGAAATGACGAATATGCAAAGTTTTCACTAGTTCATGCTGGCGAATACTTTCTACTGATACGGCTTGGATCCGACAGTACCCATTGGCAAACAATTGTCCGACTACTTCTTCGGAGTACTTCCCCCATAAACGGCTCCATAATGAATATCACCGTCTCGAATCTCGCCTGTGGCAATAACATTCTACAAGGAATGTCAATACACTGAGAAATGTATGGTTAACAGCAATAATGGAGTAAAATGTTACCACGACTTCATCAGAAGTTTTTGTGGAAGTGACACTGGGCGAAGAATTAGCTGAAGAAGCATGTGAAAATGAATCATCTCACGAACGGATAAAGGGAATGGGCGCCGCAACTTCAGTGATTTTACAAGATTTAGTCTCCGATCGCAGACCTCGCATCAACGCTCACACCGCACTAACGCTATTGCGGTACCAGTCAGGAGGTCGAAGGCTATATAATATTCTTATTGCTTTCGTCTTTGTTTGCATAGCGTCTTGTAATTCGTTACTTCAAGTTGTTTGTTTAGTTTTACTGTTATCTCGTTTTGTTTCGTTCATTTCGCAAGTTAAATCACCCAATTTCGAGGCGACACAAAGCAAATTATCTCACCACTGTCTGTCGAAGAAGAGCGAATACGAAACCCCACGAAAAGAGGCTAATCGACTCTTTTTATTTGCGTAATCATCGACGAATATTTCCAAGACGGTCCATATTCACCTGAATCTTCCACCATCATACACTGTTCGTTCATCACTGCTGCTCTCATTATTAACTCTTCTACATTTTCACTGCTTTATTCGACACATATCCACGTCTGTATATTAAGGCAGCAGTAATTTTATAAGAGTATCAACATATGTCATCATTTTAGCAAGTAATTATTTGGTACCAAAATGAATTCATTATCACCTGACTTTATTCGAAGTCCATTTCCACAAAAGTGTGATACATTTCCCACAAACCGCCCTCGAAGTTTGCTTACGTTATCATTCTGCTCCACTCGTATGGCAGTTTTCAAATGTGCTCATTTCGGCAGGTATGTCTAGGTTGTCATTGCCGGAGTTTGTTGCTTGGTGATCTGGGGGGAATGCTGTTGGTTCAGAAAATTTATTCGCTCATTACACTGTCCCTTTTTTCACATATTCACGAAATCGTTTATCTTCTTTGTCTCATGACGAGTCCTTTACACGGGCACGATGAACCAGTATCGTACAACAATGCATCAGCTATCGAAGCATTGAACCAATTCCTTGTCGAATGATTACACAACAAGTTTTCAATTTGTGTGCTCTTTGGATGCAACCTCTCATTACAATTTCCCGGTTTGATTGATTTCTTTGCTGTTTGTTGGTCGAGTAAAAACACCCTAATGACTATCGACATTACTATCACTGCGAGCTGCAAACGGCACATTACTTACAGATGGAATATGTAATAAAAACAACATTGCTTAACTATTCACGGGAATGGTAGGGATTTGAAGACTTAGTGCTGAAAGGTGCTGAAGGTGATAAACATTGTTAATGCTGTATAAAAAAGGCAAATTTTTAGCACTTCCCATGATACTTGTAGATTGCAAAAAACTTCCCCACAATGAGCGTCGTTCCATCATATTTTTGCGATGAAAATACCCGTCATATTTTTAATCGAAAGTAAATCGGCAAATAATCAACAAATGAATTCTAATTGCCCTTTGCTACAAGATCAGCTAGTTTTTCAAGTTCTATTTGCAAAATTATTGCAAAACGAGTTCATAGTTAGCATTACAAATTTATGGAAAATTATTTCGTTTCGTTGCCATACATCATCAATGAGAGATAATCTAATTACTGCTTGTTATTTGGTTTTTGAACAAAGTTGCATTAAGTGAATCTTTCGTGTATTGAAAATGGATCGATGGATCGACTCTTCAGAACAAGGCACTTATCACTTTCATCTTTTTCTCTTTTCTCTTCTTCTCTTCCACAGTAACGTCTGAAGAATTATCTCGATTTCTTCGACTTGTTAATAGCATATCCATCATTTTCCTTAATGTCGCATTTTTCATCTATGAGCCGCGACTCTCTTCGTCTAAGCCAATGGGTTTATTCTTATCTTTTTCACTTTTCCATTCACCTCCTATATCTCTGAAATAATGAATGAGCTTGAAAGTGGTCCCGAAATTTTAGGGCGTACGTCGTTTTTCATTGCATAGATCATGTATAATCGTGAGATTTGCCCAAAGTTTTCTACGTCAAACTTCGCCTCATCTAAGCTCCATCTCCGCTTTCCTTCTCCTCAACTTTTTGGATTCGGTCGGTTTTTTGTTTACAACTTTGGCGCCTACTAATGTCCACTAGCCTTTACAATAGTACTCAGCGTTTTCATCATGTGGAGGGTGCTAGCTATTTGAAATTGATGCTAGTTAGCGGGAATTTTCGAAGGTCATTGATCATAGATGATTTTAGTGCTTCCACTTGTTCATTGTTTTATTTCATGCTTGACACGTACGTCAAAAGTGACAACAAAAGTAATAGAAATTAAGAGCTAAAAATATGGCATGACAGAGCGTAACAGCTGTGACGAGAGACTCGGAATGCGTTGCGACTCTAAGGGCGTTTCACCACTGCTCAGCTAACTTCTCAGCTTTACCTAATTAATCACCTCGTTAGACAGGCGGCTTGCCTCAAAACTTGCGAGAATGGCGCGTACATCGACTAGTTGCGATGTGATTTCTCGACTTTGAGAATTACTTTCTCGAACTACGTCAAGCTATTCTCGCTCGTTTAATGATCAACAATTTTTGATCAATGTTCAAAATTTTCATTTCCATTACTCACAATATGCGGAAGTGATAACTTAGCAGCGATAATTCAGCGTTATAGTAACATAATATAAACATCTCAAACTTTGTTTCTTATTAATATACCTTTGCCGCATTAAAGCGTTATAGATTCTCAAACTTCGCAGTTTAAGTGCATCGTTAGCTCAATCATCAGCTCCGTTAGCGCTATATTCCTCTGTTGAATTTCAATAAATGAAACCAAAATGAAAAAAAGCCGTTTGGACTGGACACCTGAGACTTTTTTGGAGCTCAAGTTGGTGGTGGCAATCTATGAACGTGTGAGATATGGAATTTTTGAGTATGCCGTCACTGATATAAAATGCACAACAGCTGCGCTGATTTCAGGGTAGATGAAAGAAATACCGCTTGCCGCAGATATTGTTTTTTATTGAACCGAGGCCTGACCACAAGAGATAAGATTGGATGCAAAGATCTCATTTGGGTGTGCAAACGCTGACGATGTTTAGCATTGTGGGGCTCGCAATTTTCGTTTTCTTCACCTGCACGGAGATGAAAAGAAATATTATGAAGAATTTCAGTCGTGACGAAATGAAAGGCCTTTGACCAGACCCTTCTCGAATAGAAAAGCTTTTCTTGATAGCCGGAAAAAAGGAAAACGCGGTTTTGCAAAACTCATCCTTATGATCCAGGAAGTAGTAGCCAGCGAGTGCTCGAGCGCATTTGAGTAAAACAGCTTCAATTTGCCACCGAAACCTATTGAGCCTGCTGAATAACGGATTTACCATAACATTTCGTAGCTATTGACCTTCGGTATAACTACGAGCGGTACAGATTCAACGAATGAAGGTGTTTCTTTGCAGCTTCTGTGCAACGACAGCTGTCGAGCGCAGCTAACAACGAACAGCTAGTGTAGTTGTGTCCACTTTCTTTTAAGCGGTATTCTTCACTAAGTCTTTGTTCGTTACTGTTAGGCTCGTCGATTTGGTGCTGCAGTTGGTCTTTCATTTAACTGCGCTCCCTGCACTCCAAAACTCTCCTCGGAAGTCGATCTGCAAATGGCTGTGTAAAGAAGCTTCATATATCCTCCGATCTGGCAACAGCCCGCCAAGTTGTTATCATCCTTCCATCCATTTCCATTAGCTGCTTTATAGGCCTTTAACCCTGCTTCAGCTGATCGCATACTTATATATCGAGCAGTCGAATTCATCTGCCTGGAGCTCGACGATGACGAAATTGCGCAGTAAATTTGAATTAATCTAACAATTAAATACACTGCTAAGCAACCATCATAAGGGCTGTCCTGATGTACGTTTATGCCCCTCCATTTGTTTGATCTCAAGCTTAAGCTTCAAGGTTTTAAGCTTAAGTCTGAAACCACCTTACGTGTTTCAGGGCGCTAAAATTTTTGAAGTGATTATTGATGAAATCTGTGTGAAAGACTCCATCAGATGCAGCAAAAAACCAATGAAGCCTCCAACTGCAGTGATACAGATGGTGATAAAGTAGGGGAACGACTTCGGATTCACTAAGTGAGTTTCCTCACAGATACTGCAAAACAGCGTTTGCAGATATTTCCGGATGTACTGACGTACTTCGGATGTACTCACGAAGAGAGTTTCCATCAAATTTTCAGATACCCTGCAACGGAAAATTAAGGCGAGCCATCTCAAATTTACTGATATTTTTCCTAACATTTTATTGACGAGGTATGTTTGAGGGTTTTAATATATACTGGAAGATTTAATCCTGTTTTCTTTGTGTTTTGCAGCACTTTGGATAGTTTATAGGCGTCATTACAAGCCGTAGGCATCACTATTCCTCCCTTCATTTTAACGGAAACATGCACAGAACTAACACCCTTGGGCAGTCATTTCAGATTAAGTCGGGCAGTGGAGGTGACCGCGACGAAAATGCGAGATTATGAGAAAAGTATAACACTCGACTAAGTTCGACACTTCAAAAACATCTGAATCCCATGTTAAATGGGATACCGCATTTAAACCATCTGTTGGATGCAGTCGAGGCAGGCTCCAAGCAATTTAATTTGCGCTTCTCAGCAAAATATACGGGCACTTTTCGTAAGTCATTTTTAAGGATCATTGTGTCCTTAGGTGAAGGCATCCATTCCGAGCGACCGAACTTCCCAAGCCTGATAAGAAGGCTTCTATCAGTGATCATCTGGCATGTCAACCGGTCTAACAGAAATGCCTTTTCAGGATTATCCGACATTATTCGAAGCGGCGAAGACAATCTTGGCATCTAACAATAAACTAACCCTTATGTGTGCGAAATTAATTTAGTGCAGTTTTTTTGTTGCCAATAAGCGAACGACTACTGAAATGCCACGTGCGGCGGACCGAATTGCTGCACACCTGAACATCTTCTCGGCTGACGACCGCCCTAAACGAAACTATATGGTCGTACGCAAAAGAGAGGAATCAGAGTCATCCGGGCCTCTTGCTAATACGGCTTGGGGGAGCAGGTTAATGATGCTTTGTTGCCTTCCAGTTTTCTTCTTTCGAAGGAGTCCACATTAGAAATAATGGCGTCAAAATTTTCTAACAACTGTGGATCAGAATAGGAACAGTGTAAAAACTTCAAGCGGAAGGTATGACGGGAAATGTCCTTGTTGGCATCGCAGATCGTTTCGTGTAAAAGGACAAGAAGTAGACAGAGGTCAAAAGTTAACGATGTAAGAGGAAATGGCTGATGAATCACTCCCATTGTATGAAAAACTAATACACATTTTAACAGGAAAGCAATCGCTTATAAGAGACCGGATGCATAGGAAAAAATATTTCGAAAGTCTTTCGCGATTTTTAATTCCAGTAAGAAGTGATTTTATTTGAGGAAACATCATCATCAGACGGAAATGTTTCTTCAGAAAATCTTGAGAACTGTACTCGCCACATAATAATTAAAATTCCTCATATCGAGGCAGCTATAGAGACTGTGCTACGACCCCCCGGATCCGCAAATCGGGTCAGCAAATGACCGACTGCGCAACGACATTTCAGCGGGGAAAGAAGGCGGTCGAATGACGCACTATCCGCCGGTACTGTGGTTTCGGTGATAACCGACGACGATGGGAACGTAGTGGTCGAAAAAGGACCGCTTATGCTGACCATTCTCGAAAGCGCCAATGTTGATGGCGCTCGCAATCTCACCTCGCCTAACAAGGCCACAAGGTCTTTTTCGAAACATACTTCAAGTCACACATGAGCATCAGTTCAACTCTTCCGCATTTCTTGCGACTTTGTGGACGTCACTCTCTGGCCAAAAGATGGGAGAAGGATAGTTGGCCAAGATTTGGTGCAAGTGGTTTCTGACAAGAAATCCACAGCGGTCAGAAATTGTATTGCTATCTCTTTCCAGTTTAGTTCCAAGCGCCAGGGCACATCTACTAAAATAAATATCGCCTCTACTTACAAAGTATTTTCATTTAAACATCAGCGAAATTTTTTTGATAATAATTGAGTCAACGACGATCATATTCCGCAGCCTATCACATACCGGACAAATTGCCTACAACCGACTAATGCATTCGATAAAACCTCAGAAACCAGCAATAAACGTTAATGCTTGAGTCACGCCTCGGTTTGTTTTAACTTCCGATTGTATCATATGAAATGTGGCGTTGTTTCCTGCAGGTATGTGTGGGCAGTGATAATAATTGTATTCGTAATGTTGGCTGCTTTGCAAATATGGCTGCAAATTCGAATGTACATAACAACTCCGGTGGCGACTAATATCGAGGCTTTTTATCCTGAAAAGTTCGCTTTTCCAACCGTTGCCATCTGCAACAATAATCAATTCAGGTAAGCACATCTACTTTTTCATTCAAGCAAGCATATGAGGTGAACGCAACGTCGGCCCCATCACAGAACAGATTCACAGCTCGTTTAATTACGAGCTAAATTCTAAGACTGACAGTCCCTGAATGGTCTGCATTAGAGCCTAATGCTTGCCACTATCTGAAATACATTCCATAACATCGAAAACATATGTCACTGATTCTCCTTTATTATCAGTATCTGCAATAGGCTACAAAATGGTCCTGGGAAAAATTAGCCCACATAGGGTGCATTAACAGCCTCTCCTACCTTCCCTCTCCTTCCTCTTCGTCCCACTCAAAAGATTCGCCTGAGATTAAAGGTATCAATGCAAATAATTAGACAGCCACCTCCCATGAATGTCTGCTGAGCGAACTGTTTCGTACAAGAACATACAAGGAAAACTCCATCACGCAGTAATCAAAACTTTCTATTTTTTCTTTCCCATCATATTGTGCCATACATCATTAAAAAGATCGCAGTGTCAAATTGTACAACTTTAAAGCTTAAATCCATCATTACCATCTATTGCTAAGGCGAAAACGAGTGAAGAGAGTTATGGAAGCTATATTGCTTGCGAAATACAATGTTGCAAGCGGTAATTTAGTGTTCGACTGATTCCAGTTTCCGTCATTCAAAAATTCGCTTGAATTCAACCGAAAAAAGAGGGAGGGGGGGGGGATTATTCACACGTTTTCATATTTTTTGGAGGGGAGCAGAGCAGGCAGGGATAGAAGGGATGGAGATCGCTGCACCTCTACTTCTAGACCTATTGACATATTATCAGAGGTATAGCAAAGAGCGACAGCTTCAGAGCAGCCAATAATGAGCACGACCAACCGATACCAAGCACAGTGATTATTCGTTTGCGCATTCATACTCCACTTGTTACTTTATTACCACATTGGCTCGACGAAATTATTTGAATGTTTCGTTTTTTTCCAGTTCGATGACTCCTCCAGAATTCTCCTTTGCAAGCCTGGAAAAGGGCTTCCATTCTCGGTACTGCACTATGCCGGTCTTGATTCCTACGCAATACTCTTTTCATAATTTACAGCGTTTGTCTAGAATCACACAATACTTCTGAAAGAGTAAAACTTGCTCGATTTGAGGATGTAATGAAATGTGCAAAAAAAGAAGCGCTTTGGATAGCCGCTGGGCTTTTCTCGCTATAATCAGGTTATCCATATTGGCTCCGAATGTCACAGCGAATTAGTTGAAGCTAAGCGATGGCTTTATGGAATCAACAAATTCGATTTCCGGGAGTGTCACATCCCTTTCGAAAACTTTCATCATGCATTCTTTCTTTTTTATATGAAACTTGCAGTGGTCGTCCATATTCGAAAAACCATCTAGGGCAGTACGCTTAGGCGTCGCGAGAAGCCATTTTCAGGCTGACATACCTAACGGGTCCCACAATCCAGAATCGTCGAGCTAAAGAGGGTCGCGACATGGCGATCAGTAAATCGGGTATGGTTAATTCGACGGTGTTTGATAAGGTGCTCGAGAAGGCGTGGGACATGGACGCAGTGAAGTTCCTCAGGAATGCGGCTCATTGGAAATCGCGAATGATTCTTCGGTTACAACCTTGTTCATTTGTACATTGCATTCATAACCTCGTCACCAAAGCTATTGTCAAGAATTGTTCATAAAAGCGCTTAAACGTAAAATTTTGAATAACTTTCCTACTTCAAGCACAGCGAATGATTTGCTGCTTCATCCCACTTTAGCAAGTTCTCTTGTTTCAAATGGCGATGCGTCTGCTCCCAGCACATCACATGAATAATGCCTCCGTATTGGCTGCTCTTATTTCATGCAACTGAAGACAAAGCCTGTATTTTGTTCAGGTGTACCTGGCCAAATGGGACGAACTGTCGTTTGTCCGATTTCAAGGCCGTATGGACGTTGACTGGCTTATGCTGGGCTATCAATACCGATCCACAAAATCCTCACTACATTTCGTCAAGCGGTAAGGCACATTTCTTTTATAGATCCAACTTTTCGTAGTTCTAAAGTAAAAGTATTGCAAGCAGCACGTAAAAAGACAGTTCATAGCACATAACAAGGATAAATGAGGAAAAACATTCCGCTTCAAGTTTTGAGAGATATGTATACAAGGCTGATGCTGAAATTGATGATCCAAACATTAACTCGTCGGTGAGCTCGACCTAGGACTTCACTTCGAACAATCAAATTTGATCACCTCAATTTTCTGAGTCGTGAGATGAAGTTGCCGAAAAGCAGGAAGGCACACTCATAAATTCGTCTTTTAAGGAATAGGCCCAAGACCACTTTGACGATTTCGTGGTGCGCCTTTTCTCGATAAACTCTGCGTAGGACTGTAAGTAATTTGCTCAAATGTTTATGAACCTGTGTTACGCTTGCAACTGAGCTGTCTGACAAGTATAGGTGAAGATGCCACTCGCTTTCTGTTTTTGCTCATTGCTAACGCTTTTTGTCACATCTTGGTCCCGATATCATCTTGTCCCAAAAACGACGGAAAAGCACGTTCTCCACTAGCATTGAAGAAGCTCCGTGCTAAGCGCCATGCCATCTCTTTTAATTAAGCTGAGCAAAGTGCAGTTTTATTTTATGCTTACAACAATCTTCACAGTATCTGAGGGTATGCATACAGGTAGTGGTTATGGGCTACGTCTATTACTCAATATTGAACGGTACGAGCGTGTCGAAAGCTGCACACCAAAGTTTCGGACGATGAGTTTGCCAGGTGTGAAAATCCTCATCTACAATCAAACTGATTTGCCCGAATCATCGTTGAACGGTGTCAATGTGCCACCCGGATACAGCATGGACATACCGTTCCGCATCCAACATGTAGGTGCCATATTTGCTGCTTCATCTCTTCTTACATACTTGCTCCAAATGAGGATATTATCCGTTCATCTCATTTGTTGGCACTTCTGCCAACCAAAGGTGCGACCATAGTTTCGTTACGTCTATTAGAAATACTCTCTGTGTGCTCGAAAGAAACAACAGTTGTATCGCAGTAAGTTTTCCTTGTCATCGTTATCTCGCAGTTATTATTCGGCTACTAGAAAATTTGTTTACTTGCCGGTATTATTAGATTCGCTATGAAATGAATAACTGCATTGCACTCTTCTACTATATAAAGAAGAATACTAAATTTATGAGCTTTGATATACAATTTCCTTTAAGATTGATCGAGACCAATGAAATTTCAAATATAAGTTACTAGGCCGGATCTCTTCCTTCGAATTGTTGGCCAGCCGGATTGGTTGAGATTTTCATGAAGT
>JAARMF010002123.1:0-13912 GCA_022844705.1 Toxascaris leonina
TTTTTTTTTGCTGTTTTATTGTTAAATACTAATAAAGTCCTATTAAAAAATCATTTAAATTTTTTCTGTTTGCTATCGATAATTGTCCACTGTGAGTGGATTCGTCTTTGCAAACATTAGAGGCTACCTTGAGGAGAAGATAGTCTCAATTAATGATCGATCTAAGAATTTTTCATTTGAATAGAGAGATGAGAATCTAGCATTCGTCTCGAAACGCGGAGAGGAACTAAAAAAGCGGGACAGAACAAATAGCACAAGATGCGTTTTTTGCAATTTCCAACAACTGATAAAAACCGTGAAGGATGATATTATTAATTAACTAATCAATTTGATCGCTTACACGAATCCTCTATAGAACATCAGCATATCTGCTTAGTCAAAAATAATTAAATACATCCTCTTATCATAAAAGTTTTCAATCATCCTTGAAGGATTATACTCTTTTGAAGTTGGCGAAACAATTGTTCATTTGGTTGAGGATATTTACCCTATAGCGCATGCTATACCGACCACACGTCATGATTTCGGTTTCTGCACTTCCGAAATCGGAATAACCAAACAAACACACATATGTAGTGATAAGATATCACATACGTATGTAGATATGACCAGTGATAAGATATCATAAGACGCTATGCAATTATTCGTTTTTTAAGTGCAAGTGATAATGCAAAGTGAAATATCTTCATAATGAGTCTTGAATAATAAGATTTTAGCGCATAATTTCGTGGGCTATTCTCTCGAGATCCGAAGAAATTCCTAGCGTCCATAAGGCTCCATTCTCCTGTTAATAGGGAGAGTCACGGTGGGGTTTTATTAGGAAATCTGATGCGTTGTCACCAAATCTCGGCCACCTGCAAAACTCGATGGTTATTTTCTTTGAATAATTACCGATTTCGTGTCAATCGTTGGCGCAGCATTAATGCGTCGTTTTATTTGAGAACTACTCCGAAAGTGATTTCTTCAAATCTATAGCTTTTCTATAGTAAGAGCAAAATACAACCTACTCTTCTCAGTGCCAGCCACGCCGATTGAACATTTCCATTTCCTCTCGCACCTCTCGTGATCTCTCCTCACCCCCCCCCCCCCCTACTCACTCTCCTCTTCTCCTAAACCGCTTACTACACAAGAAAATTTGCGTCAAGATCGAGAATTTACAGCTCATTTCAGCTGAATAATAGTATACTACTGATCGGCTTTAGGAACTCGATAAATACATTAGGATTTTTTGATGAAATAAAGTGTTTCTGGTAATAAAAACGAAAAAACCTTTCACCCATTTGACATCCTGCCCAAAAAATTTACAGGAACTTCGACCCCCTCCCTCCTTCTCCTTCTTTCATTAAAAATTCCGCTCAAAAAATTTCTCGCATCCTATAAGCTAAACTTTTGAATCATTTTTCGAAATGGTTTTCGTATAGCAAACATCCAATTGCTTTCCTATACGCTTTACGATGTTTATTCACATTACCTAATTGTCGATGATGATGATATGCACGTTGTATGAGCTAAATAAAAAAATTTAGCAACGTTAAGCGTAGATAATGATGACTAATGCTCAGTGTGAAGCTTTCATTTTATTTTCCATTTAAAATGCGTCTTTACAAAGATTTACTTATAGTCATATAAGACATGCCACTCTATTAGGCTTGAAAATTAGCACACATTGAAGCCATTACTAGAACTATAAGAATCGAAGCTTTATTGTATTGATGCCACTATATAATTGTTTCTAAATATGGTTTTAGCATCGTCAACTTCGTAAAGGAAGAGGTAAAATATTTCCGGAAGATATCCTAGAAATCTCGGATCAAGAAGCAATGATTGAATGGTTGAATCTTTGAAGAATAGAGCGAAGCTAATCGGGATCAACTGGTTATCATTAAGGAACGTCCTTCAGATCTAGAAAGAAAATGCATATGCAATGACAATCTATACTCAATCGGTATAATGGCATTAATCGAATGCTCGAATACGAATGTTAGCATCGTTCTTTACAGGGCGATGTATGTACGTGTGTGTATGTGTATGTGTGTGTGTATGTGTGTGTGTCATATGTGATGGCGTGCTATAGATTTGAAAAAGGGGAAATTAAATGCTTCTTCACACGGCGGCGTCTCGTCTAGCATCAACTCAAAACGTTTTGCTTCAACAACCGTAATGCTCTCTTCATATATTAAGCTTAAGTGTTCAATCGTTGTTATTAATGTGATCTATATCACTCACAGATGAACATAGACGTTGACCACTTCCACTCTTGTTATGAATGACCTCGATGAAAATATTAGCAATAAAATATTAGTAATTAGTTATATTAGTAATGAATAATTTTCTTAGCTTCGAAAATCGTTATCTTTTATCAGCAATTATCACCGTGTAAAGCATTCGCCGTTTTAGAACACCTTGCTATATGCCATCAAATTGACAACCACTGCCAATCTCATCTTGTACTCATCTTGTTCTCAATTATGATCAAGTTCTAAGCTATTCGATGCCAGATCACGATGAGGTCAAACTTTCATANNNGAGGTCAAACTTTCATAGAGTATCATTAGTGGCCTCACTCCAGCAATTGCTTAGATTCATGTCTAAATTCCTCAGAATTTTTGGCGTTAATAGGGACGCTGATAATTAGATGATCATAATCACTGCTACTTCGCATTTTGGCATCGTTTTTTCTCTTCGATGAATTCACCTCCTTACATTAGAAGTTCCAAATTTCCATAGAATTGTGAGTGTACAGAAATGTAAAAATTTATGCTCGCATTCGTTCGGTTCAATAATCATCCACAAATATTCATTGTTCTATTCTTCTTATCCAACGGTATCACTGCTATACAATATACATTAATATACATTACTGATATAATTGATGACGTTTGATAAGATTTGATAATTACTGATATGATGGAATCTGATATGGTATTGATAACGTAGTGATTCAGTGTTCTGCGCATTAAATTAGTAATATAAAATACTTCATTACAGATATAGTCTTTGATGATTCAATCACATTATCTAGGTGGTTGATAATAAATCACTAGTCGTTTTATTCCTTTTTCATCTNTATTATCTAGGTGTAAAATCTAGTAAAATTAGTAAATCTAGTAAAAAAAAAAATTAGTAAAATCATATCTAGTCGTTTTATTCCTTTTTCATCTCCTTTGTTATCCCCTCTTTCTCTTTCTCTTTACCTCTCTATTTTATTATTATTTTTCCATGATTTTTTGTCGCTTTGTTTCTTTACTCTCTTTGCTCTTTCTTTAAGCTTTACTCTTTACTACTATTTATCTCTCTGTTTAATAAGAAATCCGTTGTTATTCAATGAATGCAACAAAATGCTTTCGATCAAACAATATTACACTTAAAAGCATCAATGTCGTTATGTGTTTCATGTTTGTTGTAAGATCGTTGTAAAGGAAACTTTGATATGTAACACTCAATAAAGCATTTCAATCTTAGCTTGTCTAAACTATATATGGTTTCAAGTGTGTTTACTATTGGATCATTTTGAATCGCCTCAACACTCTCCTCACTGTTTAACCTTTTCCTCCACTCATCCTTATAGGCCATTTCCCATCTCCTCAAACACTTAACAAAAAATAGTCCTCTTGCTCTTGCCATTAAATTGTTCCTCTTTAACGTCCTCTCTTCCGTTCTAAAAATGACCTATTTATGCAATCTTAAATCCTTCGATATGCTTTCATCCACTGAAATTAGGAAGAACCTCGCATCACTTCAGCACAACCTGCTTATCAATGAAGCTAATCTTGTAATCTTAAGAGATTTATAATTTCAGACCTATCAGCGATGCGGTATGATATTCAATCATCGATGATGAGATTTCTGTATTGGGAAATTATCTGAAAGAAGGGCTCAGAGGAATTGCTTATCATGAGAACAAAATTTGATGAGATTCTCTTATGTTTCAATAAAATTCTCCAACTCTTTATATAGCGTTATATGCTTCTTTTTTTCATTTCATATGAATAATAATAAAAAAATGCTAAAATTTACAATAAAATGAAATAGCTACAGTAATTCATTAGAAATGCGCATTCTTAAGCAGCAAATTACAGTGTTATTGCTTCCACGTCGTTGCTTAGATACATCGCTTAGCGATGCGATCATCAAAATTCTTAGACGCTATTGCACTGATATCTTTACAGGCTTATTACTCTAGTGAAAGTTGATTACTTCATGAGATGGAAATGATGCGATTGTTTTCAATTTTTCATAATTATAATCTTTTTTAGGTTTATAATCTTTTGAGAGCATGAAAATAAAATTTTTCGGTTGCTTCCGTTCAAGAAAAAAATTCAGCTCATTTTTCTCATGGTTATACTCTGTCATTTCTTTATTTATATGGACGTTTCGGTAGTATTTATATATTTAACAAATTATTCAAGTAAAAGGAAATGATGTTGCAAACAATTTTTCAAAACTAAAACAAATCGACCAAATCCTTGCGAAAAGTCTCTCAATTAGAAAGACCTTCCGAGAAGAAAGCTATGAAGAAGATAAGCGCCATTTTCAAGAGATTGTCATCAGTTGAAAGCGAAAGAAGCGTCTATTTTTCGTTGCTGTGTGCCACATAGCATCTCTTCGATAGAGCTTCCATCGAAAAAAAGGAGAGAGGCTACATTCAAATAAATATGACATTTCTTCTTCCTCTTGTGAAGGAAATTTTTCGGCAATTCTTCCGTTAAGTAACTGAATGGAATGAGAGGAAGCTTTCAAATGAACCAAAATTTCTTTCATTCACCTGTCTCTTCAAGCAGAACACCTTTAAAACAAGGTGATCATAGCATTACGCAAGCACCAAATAGGTCAGTATCTAGTTGCCGAACTTTGTCCATTGTGAGCGCTGCTCGCTTTGTGATTTCACCTCTTGCTCGTTTTATGACCTGACCTCTTGCTCGTTTTATAACCTGACCTCTTGCTCGCTTTGTGACCTCACCTCTTTCTTGACAATTAATTTTCATTCATGCTTTTTTCTCTCTTCCCACGTACTTTCGACTTTCTTTCCGCTACTGTCCTTCAGCGTAGTTTCTGGCACTATTCCAAGTTTCCTATCTTCAGGTAATTTCTCCTCAAGTGAATTTCAAGATGCACCAATTTCAAGTTTTTGAAAATCGATGCAAAACGTCATCGTTTTGTGGCAAAAATCTCTTAAAATTAGTCAAAATATTGTAAAAATTGAAAAATAATAAAGATATCTATTTATGATAATAAATCTGAATTTTCGTTTATAGCTAAATAATTGATGCAATCCTTACAATTCCGACTATAATATCTATGGTTTCCTCGTTGTACGCTCCTCAGTTGAGTATTTCCCACTCGTAATTCGCCCTTAGGCATTTTAACTTCTCGTCGAATTTTTAGGGCCTTAATTTCTTCATTCTGTCTACACTTCAACTATGATGTCTCAAGCAAACTCTAGTGATTGACATTCACAAAAATTCTTGAGGAATGCCTATGAAATGCATCGAATTGCCTTTTTTGTAATGAACGGGAAATTTAGTTATGATATACAAAAGTGAGCTAGAGTGTAGTACATAACATTAATGTTGCGATATTATATATAAACAAATTTTGGGGTTTATACCACATTTCAGACTTCAATACGAGCGCTTATTGAAAGAGAAACATAAGAAATGAAACGTCGCATCGTAGATGAGACGAACTGATAGCCGATAAACGAGACTCTCATCGGCAACAAGAATATTGCTTCGTGGTTTCCTTGAATATTGGGATATTCGATGTATTTTGGTATAATATCTGGATATGATAGGGTAACTTTATGATAGAATCTACTCTTTCTTTCTTTCTATCTTTATGGCAAAGGTAATAAAACCATGCTCTCGAGAGGCCATTTAGATATCTCTGTAAAACACGAGTTGATAAAGTCACTTATCCAACAATTGAAAGCTATCCTCGAAATATATATTGATATTTTATCTTTTCCCTCTCTTCTACTTAAATACACTCATACTCCTCATTTATCATCCGTAACGAGTTGTACGCTGATGGGCAAAGTTTCTGAATCGTGTTGTGTTTCAAGGCTAAACGGTTTGGCACTTGCCCAGCACTGTATAACCAATTACACGGATTTAAAAAATTCTTTCTATCTATCATAGATTCATTCATAATCGCAAATATTTGAGTATTTATCGAGCGTTTTTTTNACGTTTTTTTAAAGCAAATGATATAATTGCCATTCTTTCATCCTTAAAAATGATTCATAAAACTTAGCGGAACATATAATAAATTCGTATGTTACAGTAGACGATATCGATAGCACTTTCCTGATTCAACGTTATGATTGCAAACATCGATTCAGACGCCCCGTAAATGCAATTGATTGATACGAATGAAAACTATATAATGCTTTTCGATAAGCTCAAACAAACGAATGGGAAATGGTGAGAATGCAAGCATATTTTCAAATTCTGGAAAGAGAAAAGAGCGAAATTGGTGGATAAAAATAATATACGCAACATTCCGATTATTTCAGAATGTAT
This sequence comes from Toxascaris leonina, assembly GCA_022844705.1. Lineage (NCBI taxonomy): Eukaryota > Metazoa > Nematoda > Chromadorea > Rhabditida > Ascarididae > Toxascaris > Toxascaris leonina. The sequence goes on from JAARMF010002123.1 coordinate 6,525, forward strand.
AGTTAATATCTGAAGAATATTTGAGGTCTAAATTGAGAGAGAGAAAGAGGTGATAATTGAATTTATTATAAATTAGTTCATTTTTTGAAAGCGTTCTCAGTTCATGTGGGAATTGTATAGGAAGAAATTCATGGAAACTCTTTCTACTGAGGCTTCTGCCGTAGTGGAACATCACGCATGTACCCACTGATGTATAAGTGTTATCCTTGCCGAAAGACTGAACTCACCAAGGATGGTCGAATATGGTTGCTTTCCTTTGAACTGCTTGTATCTTATCATTCACAGTGATTGACTTCACCCTTAACACAGTAAAGGAGCAACTGATTTGATCAAAAATAATTCAGATTCCACTTCAGTCATCCTCGATTCTCCGTTTTGTTGCGATCTTCTATACGTTGATTCTATTTCGAAATGTTACACGATGGTTGTCTATCGCACTTTCAGCTGCACCGCCGTTGAAATAGCGGTGACTTTTGATCGTCTAAGTGAATGCTTCCCTTCAATTTTGTCATCGTTCGTTGTTGATGACTTGAATATTCTGGCTAACTTAAAAAACGAAGTGCCATTTCTGTCGAATTACTCACGTAAAATTCTTTTGATGGGACAGCTTTTTTAGTAGGATATTTGGGGCCACAAAGGGGCCTAAAATAATGAATACATTTTTACGACCACCCTGGATATAATCCATATGTTTTTGTTAGATCGTCACCGGCGAGCACGATTCGATTTATCTCACAGCTACATTAGCCAACATTCATTTATCTATTTATGGCGTCTCCTCATTGATATCTTATTGTTGATAATGTTATAAGGATTTCCTCATTGATATCGCATTGTTGATAGTGTTGTCAATCACCTCTTAGTGATAAAATATCTTCTTCTGTTGGCGTGCCCTCTTCTGTTTTGAAACGGATCTCCGGTAATGTTTCTTATCCATTGCTACTCATTTTTCGGTCATCTCTTAAAACTTCCTTCATTCCTTCCCCGNTTTCGGTCATCTCTTAAAATTTCCTTCACTCCTTCCCCGTGATAATCTCTTCATTGTTCGAGAAATAGCTTTAAAATGTAATTTATGAAGATGGATCTATTTCGTCGGCGTAATCGATATATAAAATCCTGGAGGGAATCGTCCGGAATTCACTTCACAATGATTTCGTTCGGCATAGTTCATTCAACTCCAATCAACATCGTTTCCTCAAGTGAAATTCGGCTGTTACTTAATCGTTGAGAGGTTATTATAAATGAATATTAGCGCAGAGTGATTCAAATCAGTTCGATGTTGTTAATGCCGATTTCATCGAAGCATTTAATACTTCCTTTTAGGAGAAAATTCCTTCTTTACACTGTCATCTGATGATTTAGTGCAAAAGCTTTTAAATTGTGTTCATTATTTTCTGAGTGATCAAACAAACATTTCCGTATAAAGTGGATGGATTCGTATGCTTATTAAGTGATGCCATTAGTTATATCTTACAATGTAGCATATTCGATTCCAAAAGCATAGCAATCCGTGGTCTTATGCTGATGACGATTTAGAGGTATATCAATCGATTAACGATCCTCTTTTTCTGATAAAGAGCTTCCATGTGAGATACTCGTGGGATATTTTAATATTTGGTAGTCAAATATTAATAGTGAAAATTGCCACCTATCGCATATAACCGTAAAACACCCCTGTCGATTTCCACTGCTACTTTCTCTCGAGATTTGTAAGCGCCGGTTGATGAACGTTCGCATCTGAAGACTCACTATGAGTCGATGACAACCGATGTTTATGAGGTCGCAGATTGCAATTCTATGGGCGATTCCGTACAATTGCATTAAAGATTATAAGAAGTTTTTTATTGCGTATTGTCATCCTATTTTTGAATATTGCTGACTAATTTGGTCATTATTTATGAAATCGAGAATACAGATATTGGTAATTATGCTAGTTCTTCTCACAGGACTAGCTATGTGATGTTCTCTTGAGTCCACATAAGCTCAATTATAGAACTTTTTCGCACATTTCCGGGTCTATAATCGTTGGAATATCGCCATCATGAGTGAAACTCATATCATGTCTAAAAATTTCTAGTAGTTTCTTTAATGCTCAGTTCAACGAAATATTCTTTAATTCCAATTAATGTAATTTATCACGAGCTCATATCTTTCAATTGTTTTCGCCAATCTCAACTCTTTTCAATCCAATTCAGGCTATAATTACTTCCCGGTTTACGAGATCACAGTGTGGATTAAGCTTCTTGTTGATGTCATCTCAATGCTTAGCATATGTATATTCATTTATCGCCATGGGCATTTCGACGTCGGGAAAATCGAAGAGTTTCTGCTTAATTGAGACCGACTTTTTGACCATCCCCATCTTACGCTTATCTTCTTCCTTTCTTGGACCGTTCGTTATTATGAAGCGAAATAGAGATTTAACAGCAACAACAACAAGGGTGAGGATGATATGTAGTCAGACTGCAAAATACTTATATGCTAATTATCTGCCGAAATGTGATCCTTGACTGTGAGGATATAAGATGCTGTTTATAAGTGATGAAGAGGTGACATAATCTGAGGGATCAAGCCAGACCAATAATGTTTAATACTTTTCTTTCGTTCCAACATGAATGCAAAAGTATTGTGATATGTGCCGAACCAAAAAATGATATGATAATGTACTTTGTGGATTTGTGGATTTTTTTTCACTTCCTGAGATGCTCGGACATCGGTCCATCAAAGATAGCTAAGTGCTATCAGTAAATGTTTCTTGTGTGTTTATTTAGATGATAAAACGACTAAATATCAATATAAAACAAACAGTGGTATATAGCAGTGCGGTTGGCATTATACTACTAAAGTAGTATGCGCCAAAAGAAAAGAAATTGATGAAATAGCATTAATGACACTTATATAGGTGATAACCAAACGATGAGAGGTGATAGGATGCTGTCAATTAGAAGGCGATAGGACGAAAGACGTTATCAGTCTATCATTTGGAGCCATCAATAAATTTTGTTGATTTAAGTAGCAATTGTTGTTGTTGTTCAGCTGTCGCAACAATGAAAAATTGAGTTGCGTTTAGCGAAAAAAAAAGAAAAATTCCTACAGTGCTGAGAAAATATGCTTAACAATCGATTCACCTTGCAGGTTAATTAATATTCTATGAATTCACCTCAATAATGTCTTTATTTCTTCACTAAAACAATGGCTGCAATTGATTTCCGTTTTTAAGAAATGAAAGCAATAGAGTTGAGTATAAAAAGAAACGAATTGAAGCAATCGAATAAGCTGTACAATATTAGACAATAATACAGCTTTAAATGATATGTTAGTGGATGAATGATGAGCACATTCATATTAAAAAGCATAAAAATACACCAAAAACAATGAAGCATTAGCTTAGCAGCATATCGATTCCCATAGAAATTATGAAATAAATATACAACTCAATCGTTCAAATGAACAATTTAGCCTTCTATGATTAGTATTATCTGGTGAGACCATTTCTGATTAGCATTGAATACATATATGGAAAAATAATAGCTTTTAAGAGGACAATCTCGATGCAAAATACATCGAAATAGCGGTAAACAATCGATACCTCAACAAAGATAAGCCTAATACTTTCCGTGGTCTTTCGGTATCTGAGGTATCTATGTGATCACACCTTCGAAGTAATTAAAGAAGGGAAGTCATCAAACGAAATATTTAGTTGTTCAGTGATATGAACTGCAAGAAAAGACTAAACATTTGAATCTTTCAATCGGAAATTCGTTACATATTGCGTCACTCTTACGTCTGGAAAAATAGTAATTATATATGAACTGGATGGAACTACTGCCCTTTATAAGAGAATTTCTTATTCTGTAAGATTCTTATTTACATCTCCTGAATGCCCCTAATATAGATCTAAACCTGCAGAGTATTTATTTATCTCTATCTCAGTTTACGTGACCATCACATAAATACACCTATAAAACATCTGCAGTATATCAGCGTGGAGGAAACCCTTGCAGTCGAGAGCATTATGCGGTCACTTTTCTGAAGGACTTGCAACAGTGACCACCTCCTCACCCAGCATAATCTAGAGATAATGCACAAAATTGCCCATGAAATGAAATGACACCTAAATACCTTATATTTGAGGTGATTCAGTTATCTATATTTGATGGAACGCTTTAATTAGAGCAATATGCTTATTGATATTCCATATTTTGGTGAATTCAATGCTTCTTAATTATAGAATACAATCATTAAGCGACTTATCGATTGATTAGACTATGACCAAACGAATATCGATTGATCAGAAATTTTGGCTTAGAAAGAGAGTCTAGACATTCGTCGACTAGTGCGACGTCGTAGTAGTTGATCGGTTTCATCGAGATTCGTGCATGGCTTATGCCTTCCACGTCGACCCTTGCAAAAGAACTCATAAATGCAATGAGCTGGCAAGTAGCAACAAAGACATGGTACTAATATTGAGATTAGCGCTAGAAGAAGCCATCGTTTCATTCGTTTCGCTTTAGATACACCCGGTGGACCACACGAACACACATTCTGAAATATTACTGCTTTATTGCTCGATTCAACTTTTTAATCAACACTAATTATCGATTGATTTTTAATCAGCACTAATTATCGATTGATCACTGCTTTTGTGATAATATTGATGGTACTGAGTGTACTTTATATAATTTTATTGCTAGCATTACTAGCATTGATTAAGTGTTAGTGCCACAGCTATAGATACATCCTCTTGCGATTGTTATTCAAACGTCAGTCATTTTGCAGCATATAACAAAAAAGGTGTTGCAATAATACATCTTGTTACGTCTAGCATTTGCTCAGCACTCGTCTAAACGATTGTCAGATCTTGATGATCGTTTAATCTCGCCCACCCCTTCCCCCCTCTCTCCCCCTCCCCCCTCTCTCCCTAGTCGATAAGGTCGATGACACCATCCACAGTACAAGCAGCGTTTGCTCAACACTTCAAACGAATTTCAGTTAAATATTCGCATTGTCTTTAAACATCACCATGCAGAAATGTTGAGCCTTTTTGGAATATTTTAACAAATAAGTCGTTAAGTAACTGAAAAAGCTATTATCCCTTCATTTGAGCCAACATTCTTAACATCTCCAGGCACTCATAATGAGGAGGATTTGAATTTATTACGACTGTAGAAATCTTTTAACTAAAATATTTCTGAAAATATTTCAATAAATATTTCCGGAAATCAAGATGTCCATCCTTATTTGTTTGTTTGTCTTTAAAAACATTTAATAGACAGATTGTTAAGCGTTAAGGATTCGCCTACATATCCTTGTCCATATCGTCCAATATTTACAGGCATTTCATCGTCCTCTCGACAACAATGATAGACAACACCTTGTGCTACTGAATAGCATGTTAAACGACGAATTGCAATTTCAACCGGATCGGGAGCTTCTCTGAAAATAAACCTCTTTATTTATTAGGCCACTTTTAAGATAGAGGATGATAGAGATTGAGAAGTGAACACAAAATCTCTCAATAAAAACGAATAAAAAAAACAAACGGAAATCATCATAACTAAGTGAGAAGAGAATATTCAAAGCAGCTTTAACTCATTATTGCTGAATGGGTTGCCATAGCGGGGACCTTCTTACGGATTTAATGGTTGGATGGTTGGAAACCGTAACCATAACACAGAAAATATACTCGATATCCGTGATTTCCGAATATGAGATTGCCGAGCAAATACAGGGCAAACCCTCTTGATGATAGTAGGCTCTATCATAAAAACAATCAATCCTCTTCTTTTCTCCTTTCATCTTATGCTCCTTCCCACCATCGTTGTCTAATCAGCGATATATCCCAAAGATATCTCGAGATGGCGAAATGATCACAAATCTTGATTCGAATCGTTTTTACTTGCAAGCTCCTCGTGGATTGTCTCGAACGTTATACCAATTGCGGCAATAGAAGCAACATTCACGTCGAATCATCTCCGATGAAGGTTCCTTCTTCTTCGGCAAAAGGATATGCTCTCGATTTTTGTATAATGATGCATGAGCTTCAATAAACGATCTAGCTCCTTCAACTGCAAGTGGACCTGCAATATCGTCAGCACTGTTAACCTCACATAGCTATCTTACGAAAGACCTATTCTGTGATAGCAACATCTCCAATTAACTCAACCTACAATATATCGTGGTATAAAATGATATCTCAAGAGAACGGCTTTGCTGATAACGAGGACTTAGAAAGGTAGTTCACAACAAGTTATGAGGTTTTCTGGATGATACAGCAAGGCATATAAGCCAACTTCTGGATGTATTATGGATCGACTAAAATCTCGATCCAGTAATATTGGTAAAATGTTATCGATAAATCAATGAAGTAATGGCATTCCGGTAAGAGTAAAACTCACTTGAAACGTATCGTTCGAATAGTGGATAACGATTTTTTGCGAAGAAAAAATCGGTGCATGGATTTGAAGCAGAACGCATTTTTTCGTGAATCAACGGTACTCGATATCCTAACGATGAGATTTCGGAACGTGATTTACTACGAAGTCTTGACATCGAATGACGATCCGAAGCCTATAAATATTGCTCATCACCTCAATAATATTTCGTTTCTCGCATTCTTAAAGATATGAAGTGTTAAAAAGATGAATGTATTTGAGAATGAATTCTCGAGCAGCTCGAAATCAATAAGGAAGGACTGCAATCGTTACGAGGGTTCTATGCTGCAATAATTAACTATGTAACGAGATATGAGCCGTATAACGAAATCGCTTTTTTCGAAGCTCAACACAAACGAATCATCTGTACATAATGTTTTTCATTCTCCTCTTCGATTGATGAAGAAGGAAAGGATGGATACATCAACAAAATGAATACAATACGAATAAGAATGAAGAGTAAGGAAATAATTTTCCTCGGATCTGCTCGTTGAGGATTCCATGGAATGAATAATTTATTATCAAGTTGCAAAAAAAGTTTGTTTGAAAATGCTAAACTTAGAGAATCGATGCTTTATTCGGTGCTATTTGTTAGTTTCAGAGAAAAACGATATTCATTCCTCACCTTACTATCGGTTTTGTCGGTTTTTGAACTTGACGATAAGGATACGGCAAATGATTGATGTAGCGTAGTTGGTATAGAGATGGCATCATCAGTAATTAGAAGATCATCCTCTTCACCTTTATCGTCTTCTTTGTTTTGTGGTGTTGACTGTCGTGTCTCATTCCTGAATTCATGACAAATATTGTTGCAAATTGTGGAACAATGACACCGATTTCAGAAAACAAGCACTTTCACGTAAACAGACATCTATGGAAATTATCGTTCTGAATGCTGCAGTTCACAAAAGTACTCTGGAATCACCATGAAATTGTGATTTTACATATATATAT
>JAARMF010002124.1:2438-13134 GCA_022844705.1 Toxascaris leonina
AAAATTTTCCATCGTGATCTTTCCGGATACGGCGAAATCGATCATAGCGGTCTCATCCCACTGAATGCTCATGGATATCTGCTAGTATTTTGAATCACTTCTAGCTGAAAAATCTGTAGTCAAGTGCATAATGAAGTTTCTCAGGTACTTCACCAAAGACAGCACGATCTTTGTCATCGGCGAACAATTCCGGTCTAAGTGATGCCTTAGAATGAGGTGTAAAATAAAAGTCCGCATCGTCCGAAGGCAAATTGATTAACCTTATGATTGATTCGTTGCAAATTTCTGTCTACTCTTTTCCGTTATATTTCTAGCTTTTAACCCACTTCCTGGTTATCACTAACGCCCGCGCAACGACTGATCATTTCTAATGTGCATAAATATCGTACTTCAGAGCGTTCACCAAGCTTTCTCTATCGAGCATGTTTCAAAACAGATGCGACACCATCATATGAAGCAATGAAAGGTCAGTTTGTCGGTTTGTTTCCTGATGAAATATCCGTGATAGAGGCGTGACGGTNNNACGATGTTGCCACTAAGGCCAATTTGGTTTCTTCTATCGTTTTTTAGGTACTCTTTTGTCTTGTTACCGGTGTTTTGTGAACGAAGGAGAGAAACTTTGAAGCGTTGAAAATTGGACTGTGAGTCACGGCGGAACTCGACTGTAGGTAATGACGGTCGGATCGTGAATCGGCTTGGCACACAGAAAATGAGGCCGCCCAGGGAGAGTGATGTTGGCCAGCTTAGCACAATGCCGCCATAGCGCGCACCTCGCCTGCTATGTGTGTTTATAATTTGTGATCAGTGCCACTGCATCCTGAATTTTCGTCACCTGATGTTACCTGATGTTACAATTTCCGGTGGGTTGGTGTTTTCGTGGTCTAGACTGAGTGCACGTATGGAATTAGCTAAGGACGCTCGTCTTATTTATTGTTCCCAGCTTCTACCGATTACTTCCCTTCACATCCAACCGCCCTTCACACATGCGATTTTCTTCCCAATTTTGTATTATCGCTTGATGCCGTTTTTTTCTTTCCTCTACATATCTACCTTACTGATTGAATTTCCGGCGATGGTGAGAAGGAAGAGAGGAAGTGCGAGGAGGGGAAGGGTGGCGGGGAGGGGGGTGGACTTGAAGGCACTAAAGGTGCACCGATTAGATATCACTGCTTTTTCGAATTGTTCTGATGATTTTAGATTGTTGCATTGGCAAATATATGTGCTCTAGGGACAACACTGAAGAACTGTTGAACAAAGCGGAAGGGTTCAATGAAAGCTGACCGCAGTATTGACGGCTACACTTGTTGGTAATTTCGTCGGAATTTTTAATGTCCTATTGGGATCATTTTTTCTCATCCTTCCATGTTGCTACCTATAGGCCTTCATTCACTTTGTGATTGTACATTTGAAGTCTTTTTCACTCTGATATAGTATAATGGCTATATAATAAGGTGACTCATGTGGATTGACACTTGCGGATAGCCACATGTATCCTGCCAATACGGAAGACGGTCAGCGTAGAGCGATTCGTGAAATGGTGCACCGCAACAGGCTGTTTTGCTTGTGCAAATTTGTCTCATTCGTCTTATTGGGTCTCTGAATGCGACTAACTATGTGAGTATTNATGCAAATTTGTCTCATTTCGTCTTATTGGGTCTTTGAATGCGACTAACTATGTGAGTATTTTCAATCAGACATTCCGTGGAATAATGTTGGGCTGCACTGCATGAAAGAATACGCAGCATTTTCCTCACCTCAGCTTTTTTTCTTCGATCGCTCAATATTCCTCAAAGATCCCGTTGTCTCGAACGTTGAAAACATTGTGTCACAAATTGTTGTGAGAAATATGGAATCGAATTTGTGAAGTGGTTAATGAGTTTCGAGAGGGCAATTCTTGATGTTTTGTACTCTGAGTTATCTAAATACGACATTTTGAGCGCTAGGCATTGAACAGACATTTTCAGTTTGTAGGGAGGCGAGCACCTCTGCGAGCTGTTTAGACCCAACGAAATTCTGCCACGAGATCAATGGTGAGAAAGCCGTTTGGGGCTAAAATTCCAAACGACGCCTGTTCTGAAGTGGAGTTTGATCTTTACGTAATGGGCTTTCTTGCGTTTATCGAATAACAACGTGCGTCCTAGGAGCGAATTTAGCGAAGATGTCTCAATGGGAGGGTGCTTTGGTCCTCATTGCCCAAAGAAAAATGAACTCCGACCATATCCGAAATGGGGTGATCTCTTGAAATCCCCGATATTTCTAGTGTTAATATTCGCAAAATACCATCTGAGAGGTGGGGTCTATGTGTCATTTCCACGTTGGATACGACTTGAAGCTGGGGATTGCGGTCATTCGACGCTGTTCGCTTGATTGGATGGATCCACACTATCCCGCCTCGTCGTTTATAACAGTACAGATCGACTCGGTCACTTTCGATGGTACCTTAACCTTTGAGATGCTGTTACCCCGCTATAACGCGAACGATTTCCTCACTTCATGTTCCATGGTTTGAATGAATTTTTGGACCCTGACGTCGTTCTCCACGCTTTCGAAAAATTAGACGGTTGGATGATCCACCTCAGATGCTGTCTGTGGTAACTCCTCTGGTGATTCACAATTTGGCATTTCTTCTATCTGTTGAAACGTTTTGCTAATAGCAGTTCGTTGAAATTTACGCGACGTTTTGCCTCTCCATCAGGACTAGGATTTGAAAAGAATATGATCGTGCGATTCACGGAAAAAGCAGAGGAGGCATAGCGGGGAGGAGGAAGTGAGATGCAAGCGGCGAGAGTATACTCAATNGGTGGCAAGAGTAGGGACGAAGAAGTGAGATAGAGGTGATGGGGTAGGATTTGCGGCGAGAGTATACTCAATCACTGCATCCTAAAACGATGGAACTTTGAGGGGAAAGTCAGAGACATTACAACAAACAACTGTGGAAGTATTATCATCGAAGAAGTGAACAATCACGACTTTGAGGTTAGTTTTTCATTTTCCTATCAATATCTTCAAATACCTTCGTGCACTTTCCAGAGGCACAGTATCTGTCGTTGTTAAGGAAGTAGTGTATTTATGACACATCTCTTCACTTGCTACTACTCAAGTGAGTGCAAATGGCTGATGGTGTGTGCATCATTTTTATCGGCAACTTTTTTCATATCTCCTGCAATGACGTGGTGGGAGCTGTGCTCAGTTTCTCTATGAAAAGCTGCAAATAATATATCAACTTCGCCTGGAATTGAACACTTCAGATGACTCACACTACAAAATATCTTCAAACGAGCGTGAACAGTTGAAACAGTTAAACTTTTTTCTCTCGAAAGTAGTGAATAATAAGAACAGTTNTCATGTCTTCTGCAATGACGTGGTGGGAGCTGCGCTCAGTTTCTTTATGAAAAGCTGCAAATAATATATCAACTTCGCCTGGAATTGAACACTTCAGATGACTCACACTACAAAATATCTTCAAATGAGCGTGAACAGTTGAAACAGTTAAACTTTTTTCTCTCGAAAGTAGTGAATGATAAGAACAGTTCAGCTAAACGATCTAAACGGCTTTACTAAATGTTCAAATTTGATAATCGGGTGAGGGGGAGGGGTCGGGGAAGGGAGAAGGAGGGATGAACGAGAGGTCAGCGGACAGGCACCTCCTGGTGTAGACTTACCTCATGTGATAGGAATTCGGGCCACCAGCTCGATTGCAGCGTTTTCACCTTCCCCACACCTCCCCTTCCTCCCTCCCCCCATGCAAAGAATAGCATTTGCGACGTACCAGTATTTTGAAATATTTTCCAATTGCATGGTACTCTATGTTTCAGGCAAGTTTGGAACTCAATATACGTATCAAAGTCGAGAAAATGAAAGACGAAGAGATGAAAGCGCTCCGCACACGAACGAGTGGTATCCGAGTTGGGGGAGGCACAATTTTTGAAGCTCAATGAAGCTCACTCGAAACACTTAAGCATGATTTAAATACTTAGCGGAAATAGTTGGAGCCAAACGTGCGCAGAGATACAAACCTGCCTGCTTGTTTTTTATTTCATCCACTATGAAACTGCTGCATGTGTAATGTTCTTGTCATTATGTTTCACAATGTAGCATGGCTACCACTGGTCTTTCATGGCATCTAAACATGGACCAACTTACAAACATATTGCTTTCAGTACCTGAACTTCGAAGTCGATGACCAGTGTGGTGTCCTTGCTGTATCAGACAGCTCCGCGACGATACTTCGCATGATTCGTTATGCGATTGTAGCATGTCATCTACTGGCATGCTACTGGCAGCATGTCATCTACTGGCATGGTCGTTCGGCTCAAGGGATCCATCGAAGGGCGCTTTTGTGAGTTCTAGTCCCAATCTAACATTCCTGCAGAGAGATGAGTAGCATCATCTAGTTAGACTGCGCAAGACTCCGCGCCATGACAAAGCTGTCACTTAGCAAGGGCGTGGTCTCAGCACCCACCGTATATTCTTCACTCACACAAAGATGAAGGCTGCTTTCGAACAGTGAAAAAATCGCACGATGGTTTCCTTCCTATTCGCTTGTCGGTTTCCTCACTATTCAAGTAAAGGCAATCTAATTCGACGACACACCCGTAAGGTTTTTATAAATCGATAAAGCTCGGCTAACATCTTCAGCTTCTAGGCTCACGAGCAAATTTCCAAAATCAACGTGCTTCTGAAAATCGATATCTTTCCAGATTTGCATTCGAGGTCTCCACAAAATATCGGAAAATATACTGATCTGTGACAGTGTCTAACGATATTCACTTTACCAACCAGTGACGCACTTCTAACGACACTACGCATGAACGAAAAGCTGTCATGCTATCAAAATAAACCCTCATTCATTCAAGCTAGCTAGTATATTTCCTGCCTACGTGACCAACTTTGCGACAAGACCATGGAACATCCACGCGTTTGATGCTGCACCGTTTCTCTCCTCCATCGCTTGACGCTATTGCTCGTTTCTAGCGATCTTTAGTGATTCAATCATGAGCGCCGTTTGAGACTACCGAAGACAGAAATACTCTCATCACAACAGACGTTTGAGGACGTTTGATCGGGATACCTTTACCCGATTTTCCCTGTCGTATCTTCCCAAACTATGCGTCAGTTATGCCACTACCCTAATTTATCCCTTGTCGCGGTTCGCGAGTATACTCATGCTCGCGCATGCCGCCATGGCGACATACTGGCATCGTTGGATAGGAAAAAGCGGCTAGCCACATCAGCGGTGCCAGCTAAAATTGACAGTCGATGCACCTGCATAGGAAATGAAATAAATCTGAGAGGGAATATGGTCCAAAAGAAGACAGGAAATAAAAGAAGGAAAGCTGAAACGGAAGTGCTCAGTGGAGAGAATAGTGGAGTTGAGCGGAAGCGAGGATATAGGCGACCTGGCCTCAACGCCAGTTTTAGTCGCGTGCCGAGAGAAGANNNTCCCAACCTCGTTTCTCCTCTCACATTGTATCGAATCAACATCACTTATTGTATATTTACTGATCTGCTCCCACCTCACGTTCGAAAAAATCAACTGATCTAAGTATTTGCAATTCAAGTTTTTTTCCAAGCAGACGCCTTCTAATGCCATGCTCTTCACGCTGAAACTCTGTGCGACGTGATGGCAAGCTAAGGCTACAGGAAAAACGAAATTGAACGATGTGATTCTCTCAACAATGAAGGATGATGCGATGTTTCTGTCGCAAGGTTGAAACATGCGAAATGGTTTCAGAAAATTGTTGTCGCATTCCGTCCCATATCTTTCTCGTTCCCGTCTTAAAAGAACGTTAAGATATGCAAAACCATATGCGGTGCACGTGGTGAATTGCTTCGCTTCGTTTTATCTGATCGGCATGTTCACTTTTTGTTATTTTCACAGCTGAGTGGCTGCTTTTCGATCGCGTTTCTACAGTGCAATTAATCGATGGCTAGGTATGGCGTTTAATGCCTCTATTGTTGTTACTGGAGGCTAGTTAGTGGAGAGATAGAAAGATCAGCTGCAGAAAGGGTCATCTTCAAAGACAAGTGCAGACCATCGGTACTGTTAACCCGTTCATTTTATGCTCTCAGGCGAAGAATTATTCTCAATGACAAGACTACTACTGTATAATGTTAGCTACTGGTAGCGCAAGTTCATTCTTCAAGAAAAGTTGCAAGGATCTCAACAAATAGCTGTCATTTTGTCGTGTGAACGATGTTCGTTTATGTATACCTCACTAATTTATGGGATAAAGGTATGTGGGCGCATATATTCTAGCAATTACTTCGAGGACGAATCACTGGCCTTTCGTGATTGCACCCCGTAATCAATGCTGTGATGACTGCATCACAGATCCGACAATTTTTGGCAATGTTTGCGTTCTCCACACATGCATGCACAGAATTCTGCGTTCAACAGTACCTAGTCGCTCCCTTCGTTATTCCGATTTGACAGTATCAGTATTGTTGCTCGTTAGTTAAGTGGAGCATAGGACAGCGGCACAGGCTGGCTACTCAAAATGCTGCCATTCTTCAGCTACGCAGAAGCTATCGTGGCAGAGTCATTGTAAAACTTTAAGAGTACTTTGTTTTAGAGAAAAAGCAACTAGCTCTGCATCAATTCCAATTGGTCGCGAAGACTCTCCAGATGGTTTCACACCTAGAAGGATGGTATCAATTCCCAGCTACAAGAACAAGTCACCAACGGAATCCATCACAGTCAACGAGAAGGTGCTTCCAAATCCCACCGTTGTACGGACAGGTAGTCGTCGAGGAAGAAAGTTGGTTCCGATTATTTCCTTCTACAGCATTGTGCATTTTATTTGAAATCGCGCAATGTATGTCCGCAGCTACCATATGCGCTTCTGTTATTAGCTTCTCCGTACTTCTTTATCCACAACGCATAAAAGCGGCGGAGATGTGTTTCAAGAGCTAACTTGTAAACTTTGAAAGGTTCTCTTAGACGCATTTCGATGGGTGTTGGAACATGACCACCGAAATATTGCTCGAACACACAAATTTATGCGTCGATGTAACAGTTATAACACTTTTTTGAAAAGTCCACTTGCATTTTTCCAACAACACCTGAGAAAGGCGAGCGCTTGGCTTTGTGACGATACATCAGATTGCGAGTCTCGTAGGCGCTTTCCTTTTAGTGCACATTTATGAGCTCTGTTTGCATGAAATTGCGGTGTTCCCCTCTTCAAATGATTGGGGTCTCGATTTTCCTTCGAAGTTCAAGGCTTATTTCCGAATGCGATGGAAAAAGCAGGAAGTTGGAAGTGGATCAAGTTCACTAGAGTGAATTGTTGGTACACATACATAGATGACTCTCCCACTTATCACCTTTTTATGGGGTCACGACTCTATCTGCCTTCCTAAGATCTACACATCGCTGCTTCCGCTCGCAGTCCACTGACCTTGCAGAGCCACTCTTCTCCGTTTCGTTCAATTAAAGGATCGCGTTGATGTGTCACGAGTGCAAATGCTTCTTTGTAATATTAGCGATCGTCCATTACGATATAAACTCAAAAGCGAAAGTGGCGCAGAGATAGCAGTGAGCTCTTTTCGATTTCTGACTTCTAATCATACTAGGAAGAAAATTCGTCAGGTTACATACTTTATCCCTTCACAATCCCTTTTCAGATGTCTACTTAGACATGTGTCCGTTTTGGAAAGCATTCTGACTCAAGCAAAGCGCACTGTGCTCAAGTGTTTTGATGCAAGCAAATCGGACTGCTTTTGAAGTAGAGAGGTGATAGTCATAATTCCTGAATAGGACAAGTGCAGTTGACCGATATCAGTGTGGCAGGTTAAGAAACGCTTTTAACTTTGCTGCACCGTCGTGTATCATTCTCGAGCCCTAACATCAGACACTTATATGAGAAGTTGAATGTTAGCGGACCCTTCTCGTAGCAATGATGGTGTACTAGATCTCTCCGAGACATCCAGTTGTGACCGTTGCCTTCGTCGTAATTTATCGCTGTCTTTTTATGCTTTTGGGCATCAACGTTCGGTTGCACCTGTCACGAGTTTAATTTTTTTTTTTTTTTTTGTAATCTGAAGGAGCTACGATCTTTCATGGAAGATGCACGATTCCAAAACGCTTTCCTGCACAAATTACTGCCAACGTAGGTGCGGCAATAAATTCAACGTCAGCACAATATCGCTTTAACACAGGCATTGCCGAGCGGGAAAGGCTATGTCCCAGCGCGAGCTTCAACACGGATTGTTTTAACGTGGCGCCGACCGAAGCAGTTTTCGAGCTGGGACCAGGTACCACAACCCAAACTGCTCTTGATCACGCAATTCATGGATGGTGACAAGCCTGAGGAGAACAAAATTACTGCAACCAGATTCATCGGTGAGCAATTGCATGTTCAAATCTTCATGTAAGCATTGAATTGGAGTTGGATTGTGCATGACACGCCAGTAACTGCAATGCGCAAAGGCATACCTCAACCATCTAATTCAGTGCTTCAACCACCACTAATTCAAATTGGGACAATAGGTCGAGAAAAGAACTCGCTACGTTTTCGTCAAAGGATGTCATCAACCACCCAAAGTATGCGCACTTTTCCAATATAAAAAATGGTAACCATGAAATTGGGTGCAAAAGAATTGAGTCGATCGGAACTGAGCTAAGCAGAAAAAACCGTCCTTTGTGGGCTTATGCACAATGGATGCCACGTATGTTGGGAGCTCTTTTAAATAACTGATTTTTGACTTCTACTAGATTATCGAGAAAAAGGCCCCAAAAAAACGAAATTTAGGAGCAATGAAAGAAGATGCTTGTGCTCAGTCTTTGATCTTTGAGGCGAATGAGCAATGGGAAATTCTAGGTGAACAGATATCAGCAAGCTGGCATTTTAGAGATCGCAGTAAAACAGTGGCATTTCTCAAATGTATTTGGAAGAGCAGCTTTTATTTTTTTTTAGTGCTTTATCCTAGTTATTCATATTCGACAAGCTATGGATGCTGGAGATTTTTTATCCAAACTTATAGATTTCGCATACGCCTTAACAACTTTGAAAGAAATGTTCCGAAAATAAGTGCGAAATTATGCTGTATGCCTCAAAATTCAGAATGTAGAAAGATTACCCAATTCACTTTTTTCTTCTGTATGGAGAAGCAACCATAGTACCCGTCAAATCTTTGCCGGCATGCAAGTAATCGTTTTTTCCAAGTGCGCTAAGGAAGATCAAGCAAATTTCAGCACGTGTGTCGGAGCTTGAAAAATGTGACGCAAACAAACCGCCGGTCGAGCAACTAATGTTAGACGCTGGAGCCAATACGAAACGTGCATCGATCGAATTTGATAGAAAGGAGGAGATGAGTGTCACTGGGTTAGGCAATATTCTCGTTTTTCTTAACGAAAATTCAGAAGGTGAGGAGTGGAAACCTACCGCCGTTTTCCTTTTTTTTCAAAAGTGCCCTTCTTAAATCTACTCTGCGCTCAGCCTTCAGATCAGCTTGAAATAGTGAAAGGCAAAATCATAGTGAAGTTCCTATTTATGTCTTTTTCCAGGAACAACTAGCTGTGCGAAGCTGCACCAGAGAGTTAGTTTTTGGGATGCACTGTAACTTGCAGAAGAGCAAATATGATTCACAAATTTCTGTTTGTTTAATACTGACAATGAGCAAAAGGACGTATATTCAGTGGTTAAGAAATTGGGGTTGAAGAACTACTGCGTTGGACAATAACCTTCAAATCTAAAGACCGTAGCCCAGTGGTTGCTCGGGTAGATTTTCCAAGGAAATATAAACGATACTTTGAATGAATGATATCGTATTATGAATGAAAGTTATATGGACATAATCCGATCAGTTTCTGATGTACATTGCTCCAGTTTGGTGCACGGAATTCTTTGTCGTTTTGTTGCCTGCAAACATTAGCTCCTTTGAGAACCATTTTCAGCACACAACAAAACGTGAGCCAGCCCAATGGCACCTGCAGGAGTGCAATTGACGAGTTCGTTGATTGGCTATGCGATCAGCCGAGAAGTGTGCTGGCACTATTCGCCATTCTTGCCTTTGTTATATACTTGCTTGGTGTCGCCGATTCTAGTAGTCGAAGCCATGGATATTATAATTCTCGTAGCTATGAATTATAAGTGAAATCGATTCAATGAAATTCCCGTTTGCTAGCTTAATGAATAAACTGTGGCATACGTTTAATTTGTAATTGTGGGTACTCCGAGACGTCTTTCTTCCGCAGATGATTTGCTACGTTGTCACTTTTCGAGAAGCTTTTCACGGTGCTGTTCTCGATTTGTCTTCCTTGTGTATCATATTTTAAGACCTCTGCGCGCTGAAGCTTACGAATGAGTCATAATTTATACTCTTATATCAGGGAATTCACACTTGCCACTGTTACAGCAGGTTCAATGAAATTATTGGAAGAACAACGAAGCGAAAGGAAATGTTAAAGACAAAAGCAAAACAAACATCTTCAGCTACTGACGCTAGTTGAAAGTGCTGGTGACGTCACATGGGCCCATCCGAATAATGCACCACATCCAGTGGAGCTCCTGAAACTGCTTTCTTTGAGTCACTATCAAAAGTGTGGTAATGAACAATCCCTGTCAGTTGTCGAGGCTCAGTGTTGACACAAGTTTCAAAGAACGTGCTCATTAACAGTCAACTGCGAGTTTTTGTTAGATCGTAGCGATGCACTCTATTTGAACGCTTCGAAGAAAAGCCTCATCTCTATTCG
>JAARMF010002125.1:13651-30904 GCA_022844705.1 Toxascaris leonina
ATATATATATATATAATCTCTATTCATCTGACGACCCGTCAGCTCACCAAGGGTCTGCGCGGATTTGTCGAATTCCATTCAGTCCTGTTCTGTGCCTTCTTTTTCCAGCGCTGACCATAGGGCTAGGCCAGTAGTTCATCCCATCGCCTTTGCGGCCTTCCGCGCGGTCGTTTGCAGCCGAGTGGTACTAACCTGTCAGGCGACAGATCCAGTGGTTCAGTTCTTCGCGCACTGTGACCTGCCCACCACTTCCTCGCTGCGTAAATTTCAGGAACCACGTCTTGCACCTCACATCCATGTCAAAGTTCCTTGTCGCTTATCTAGTTCGCCTTGGTGGCGCCATACATCCTTTTTCCATTGCCCTTTATGTCATCGTAAGTCTCTCTTCATGACCCTTTGTTGTGAATATGATCAAAGTTGCGCTCTAGCTTCACAAAGAGTGGTGATTGGAAAGAGTCACACTGTGAATGTTGCGGAGGTATTTGCACCTCCGCAAGAGGGCAAGCTATCCTTGGAAGGAGATGAAGACTGTTGAAAAATTCTACGAAAAAGTTGAGGGTGCTGTGCGGCTCAAAACAACATATTAGATTGCTGAAGGCGATTTCAACGCTAAGTTCGGACCAAGGATTCACCCAGCTGAGAGATTTGTTGGAAGGTATGGCACTGGAGTTGGGAATACCACAAGTTCACGCTTAATAAAATTCGTGATCAGCAACCGTTTGCAGGTCATGAACACAAAGATGAGAAGAGACAGTGGGCTTGGCGGAGCGAAGCGGAGATGTTACTACTTTGAACGAAATCGACTATGCCATAACGGATACGAAACGGCACTTTGTGAATGTGTCCGCCATCGGCGGGAAGATTGTGCGAACGATTTCCGACCATCGCCTTCTGCGCTTTAGAATTGTAATCGAATATGAACATCAGAACAGCATCCTAAGAAAAGAGCAAGATCAGAGAAGAGCTGTCAATTGTGAAAGATTATCTTCGCTCATGGAAACAGTGAGGTGGTCAGTTACCACCGAGAATATTAACGCTGGCTATATGATACTAGTTGATAAAGCCAGGAAAGCTGCTGATCGCTCAAGCGAACAGCTTCCTTCAACCACAAGAAGAAGAATCCGGGAAGATACAAAGCATTCGATGGCTGTTCCAGCCTAAATGCTATCCGAAGAAAAGATATATGGAGACGAATACAACAAGCTGTGCAGAAAGATATGGAGAAATTTGCAAGCAGACTGCAACGAATGTGGTCGGCTGAGAGTAACAGAAGTGGCGGAAAATGGTAACGGAACATCGGCTAGCAACAAGACTAAGATCGACACGGGAAACACACAACAGATCGATGAAGAATCAAAGCAATTAGAGAAAACTACTTCAGCGACTTGTCTGCCTCTTAGATGCGCGTAGCTGAAATCGCTTGGCGTGCATCACGCGAAGGCATCCATCCCCCCGTTAATGTGGGACGAGAATAAGTTCGACAGTGAGGAATATCCATTCTGGAAAAAGCCCGGGGAAGGATGGAGCATCTGAAAGAGAGAAGTTACATGTTTCAAAAGGCTGTGGTGAAAAGTTTCAGCACTTTATCTCAATTCTGTCGGCTAGGTTAACATATGAAACGGTGCTTTGAAGAAGAAAGGAGATCCCAAAGAACTCAGTCATTATCGCCTCTTCGAGCTTTTGTGGCAGTTGTACGAACTGTTTACTATGGTGATTCTGAATCAAATATCAAGAATGACAGTAGTAAGCAAGGAGCAGGTAGGCTACAGAAGCGGTTACTCCACTCGCAAACACATACATGGGCTCAATGAGTTACTGAAGGAAAGCAAAGAGTACCAAATCACAATCTATCTCGCCTTTGTGGACCATCATACAGCGTTCGATTCTGTTGAATCAGTGGCAGTCATGAATGCCTTGCATGAAGCAGGAGTATACCCAGCACACGTTGACACTATCAG
Organism: Toxascaris leonina; assembly: GCA_022844705.1. Taxonomy (NCBI): domain Eukaryota; kingdom Metazoa; phylum Nematoda; class Chromadorea; order Rhabditida; family Ascarididae; genus Toxascaris; species Toxascaris leonina. Next base: position 15,610 of record JAARMF010002125.1, read on the forward strand.
AATCTTTAGTACGGGGTTTAAAACAGACGCTTGGCTTCTAGACGACGAAGGTAAACAAGCGAAGGTAAACTAAACAGTCCGACAAGGTGATACGAGCTCTCAAAAACTCTTCGCGTTAACGCTGGAAGGAGTGTTGAGAAGGATGAACCATCATGGTGCCAACTCACTCACGCGCTTTTGCTGACGACTGTCCTCGTCGCCACAAGCCCTCATGATCTTCAACGTGATCTGCAATCTCTAACAACAATCTCCATGGAAATTGGCTTGAAACGAAATCTGTCCAAGACGAATTGGATGAGAAACACCTTTTGTGCAGAAGACGTAATACAAGTGGATGGAGCAAACGCTGAGTGAACTATATCTTTCTTGGATGTCAGTTACATTCAAATAACTTCAAAGTGACGAGTTCACACGAAGACGAACAGCCGGCTGGATCGCCTTCAACAACATCGCACCCTATTAACGGATCAGAGATTACCAACAAAAACCAGAGCCAATATCTTCAGAGCAGCAGTGGTTCCAGCAATGCTGTATGCTCGTGGAACATGGTCTACAACGGAAGAAAAGTTTATGAAGAAAAATTGCTGCAGTAAAAACAGCAATGAGAAGAAGAATGTGTGATGCCACAGGATGGACCGGAGTGGCAACGGAGAAGTGCGATGTAGAACTGGAGTTCGAGAAATGGCGTTCAAAATCACGCAGCAAAAAAGAAGTAGTAGGATGAACCGCTAGTGAGAATCAACGCTGGAAACAAAATGCTCAGGACAAAAAAGAATGGAAGGATGGAACTCGATAAATCCGCGGCAACCACGGCAGCCCGGCGGATCGCCAGATGAATATATATGTATATATCCAGTGTGCTCAACTAGGAGCTATCTGGCGTGTCTCCAAGTTGCACACAGGGGAAAGGTCGTCTGTACGACGCTAGTTGCGAAAGTACTGAATAAGCAGCCGCGGAAAATTCAGAGGCGAGAACGAACAGGGTTTGACTGGATTAGCGATGGCATGTCAACACTTAAAAAATGATCAAAGTGCCCAACGACGGCCTGCGGGAAAAGCCCACAGCCGCTACTTCATGGAAGAAGAAAGGCTGGTAGAAGGAAGTTTCGAACAAGCGAAACTTACGTCGCCAGCGGGCCAGCCACCAGGTGATGTACCGCCGACCATAGCAATATGTCAAGCACGACAGAAAAGGATGGCCTTAAGTCGTGCACAGTCCCCTGTTGCCTTTGCAGTGATGGTGGCGAAGCAGCAAAAGAGGAGGAGAAGATGTTAAGAACCTCGCAATATTGAGACCTCCCACATGTAATATACTTTCGCGAAACTTCGACGTGAGGGCACTTAACAGCGATCACTTGGTTGATCTGCTATTTTCAGAAATCAGCGAAGTCCGCATCAACATCCTGGCAGTAAACAAGACCAGCGGGAAGGTAGTAATGAACGCAACACGAAAAGATTGCACACAAGTAATGCTGGGTGCTGCCGAAGGAGAAGTTGAGGTGAGAGGTGTCGGATTCATTGTTCGACCTCAAATAATGAGCAACGTAGGATCATGCGGGATCATTCCTTCACGTTTCGGCGTGCTCGTTACGAACATCGACAAAAGCATTGCAATCTATGCTCCCAGTTCTGGATCGGACGACGAGGAAGTCATATGAAGAAATTCGACCTGCACGGTAATCCTAGGTGGCGTAAATGTAAGGCTAAAAATAAGAGAAGGATCGGAGCAATAAACTGGCAGGTTTGGGCTTGGGAAAGGGAAAGAAAGAAGCAGAAGAGTAGCGCATTTCCTGAGTCAGCTAAACTCTACGCTACTAATTATTTCGTCACTTCACTAAAATTTCTTCACTTCACTCTTCACTAAAAGTCTTGGTCGACGGTGGATGCGGCGTTCTCCAAACGATACAGGGAGAATGAGAATCGATTACGTTCTATTCAACAAACGAAGACTGTGACGGACTCAGCCATAACAGCGGAAACTGTTGTGTCTGTTCACTCGGATCACCATCTCTTAAGAGCGAAACTTAAGATCGATTTTCGTAAAGAAGAAAGAATTCGAAGAAAAGCATTCTATCAGTCAAAGCCGAAACAGTTTTCGACCCTCCGTGAAGCTGAGAGATGAAACGTTTCTGACAGCGATATAAACACGGGCTATGGTAATTTCTGATGGCGATATAGACGCGGACTATGGCAACTTTCCCTAGAAATGCAAATCTACCGCAGCCATAAAGGCCTTTAAACGAAGGCGGAATCGTCTTCGCACTATTACGATCGACCTTCTTCGTTAAGGACCAGAAGTGGCATAAAGAAGATTACGACGCTAACAAGAAGGAAATGTTACGAGAAGCAGCAGAAGAGAGGAGCTTGAAGAAAGCATGGATGGAGGTACAGTTGCATCAGAAAATCCCGACCGCGTTCATTAATAAAGCCAGAAAAAGAACGGCCGGTCGAAAACTGATGGAAGAAATATGCAACGCATTTTACGAACATCTGTTTTCGTCGAATGTTCCAGAGGAAACTGGTGATCTAATCGTGGCCACAACGCTACCAGAAGTAACACCCAGAGGACAAGGAAAAACGACAAGTGTCATGAAGAAAAATTAGGCTACAAGACCTGACCAAATACGCGCAGAAGAAATCCGAGCTGCTGGCGAAATACTCATAAAAGCGTTAAGTGCTTGGTTTTCATGGTGCCCCACATAAGAGAAAATTCCAGAGGGATGGGAAAGGCCACGGACAGTGTTGATACTAGAAAATGAAGTCATGAGGACATCCACAATTATTGTCCGACATGTTTGTATTACACATCTATGAAATTTTCATGAGAATAATCTGTGATAAAATTGAACAAATCCTCGATGAAAACACAATCCTGAACAGACAAACTTTCGAAAGCAATTTTCTACAGTCGACCACGTTTTCTCCCTAACGCAGTTGTTAGAAAGATGTAGAGTATATAGGATGCCGCCTTGTCTACCCTTCGCAAACTTCAAGAAAGCCTTCGACTCAAAGGAGCACAACGCTGTACTCCAAGTCTCTCCGAGTGGGGGATTGTCACGATTACTCGCGAATTTGAGAGGTTGTAGAATTTGGAAGTTGGATAACGAATATTTGAGTAATGTTTATAGTGCAAAAGAATGTTGAATTTGCATTTGAAAGGTTTTGAAAACTAAAAACTAGCAAAACGAAAATCCAAAACATGATGAGAAGCGGCCCTCTCACAAAGAAAAACGCCGGAAATACGGCGTCATAAGTGCAAAACACGATAGAAGCGGCCGTCACACAAAGAGAGATTTCAGAGATAAGGCACCACATGTTGATGAGAGTATACCATCTTTGCATTAATATTAGCGAACGCCATTCAAAATATGGTATATATGTCATTCATAAGAGGGTATATATAGCTATTAGCAGATTCTCATCGATATAGTGATTCATTTACTAGAGCGAAGCGATGCGTTGATTCAACTCGCCTTCGATGGAACATTCTTTCTCACGCTTTGTATTACCCATTTATTAGCGTATATCTCGTATCGTGTCTCTGTTAATTCGTTTGTGGTTTGTGGTTTGTGTGTAGCAAGTTCTGTGTTCGCGAAATTGCGAACAAGCTGTGTTGCACTATTCCGTTGTGACGAGGTATGGGCGATTGTTTTGAGTTGGGGAGTACAGGGCATTGGTGATGAGGCAAATAATTGGACATTTTAAAACTAATATCATCGCGAAAGTACGTTTAGCAGAACAAATAGTTGAGTTCATGAATTATGCTTGGTCGATAAGTCGAATCAGTTCCTTTTGGTGCGTTGTCAACTGCATCTAAGCATCATGAAAGGATTCTTATGATCGTCGTTGTGCCTTTCTACCTTTTTCATGCTGTGTGTGTGTAATTGGTTATGCGTGTGTCGCCGTGTATGCGTCACTAATAAAATGCAAATGGTTTAATTAGCCAAGTTTGAGACTGGGAAGGACGAACGGCGGAAAGAAGCGAACGGGAGCAGATGTTCGAGTGGTGAGAAGTGGAGAAAATTCGAGTGCTCAAGCGGAGCAACACCTAACAAGGAAGCGTAAGGGGTAAGCGTCAGGCCAGTTGAACTTAAACCTTCGAACTATAGTGATCACTGGGAGGAGAAGGTCCCGGCGGTCAATACAGGGATAGAACCCTCCACGTTCGTATTACTGAAGATTAACTGTTCGGTTTCTGCACGGAGATCACTGTCTTCGAAACATGACTAAGTATAAAAATCGGCAGAGGAGCAAAATAAGAAGATATTCGCTCCTCAAAAACCTTCTCATCAGCTCTCGAAGGCATCCTGAGAAAAGCGGACATGACAGGGTGCTTCAACGTTGATGGCAAAGAAGTCCATGTTCTTTTCTTTCCGGACGATGTACTCGTTGCGAAAGAGCGAAAAAAGGCTGTAGAATTAGCTAAGTGGGCTCAACAATAATGCCCAGAAATTTGGGCTCTGCATCCAAACAATATAACGAAGTGGATGAAGAATGCTTTCTGTTTTGAATTTGCTACGAAGCTCGGTAACGAGAACATCGAGATTGTGGAACAGTATGCGTATCTGGGACAGAATGTACAAGTGAGCAACGACTTGGGTTCGGATCTAAGCAGAAGAAGAAGAGCGGGCGGACAGCGTTCACGTAGCTCAAGATATCTCTCATGACGCGAAGGCAACATTGTCCGTAAAAGCAAAACTTTTCACCTCCGCCGTTATCCCTGTTCTGCTATAAAGAAGTGAAACGTGGAACACCACGCTCGCCGAAGTAATCAAATTAAGGACGACTCAACGAGCAATGGAAACGCATGGTGAGCATCAGCAGACTGCAGCACGTCACGGTAAAAAAAAGGTGGACTAGGCGAGTAGCGAGGGTGAAATGCAACTGATGGATTAAACGAGTCGCCGAATGGTACTCAAGAGATGCTGCGACACCTAGACGGTGTTAGTTGCGGGTGGTGGGCCCAGGAACGTGACAAGTACATGGAAAACTTGCCAGCTGCATCGATGGAGGGAACGATGAAATCGGTGAAATCACGGTTGTTCAATGTATCAAAATTAAATCGAAAACTTTCGACATGATGTTTCAAGCGACTCTGCAGAACGAACCTCATGTTCTATCGTTCCACCTAACTCTTCATTCGCTTTCATTTGCAAGTTCTATCTATTTCTGTTTGCTTCCTCTATTGTTTCGATGCATTTCTGGAATTCCTGCTTTCTGCGGCATCTACTAATTGTGTTTCGGGAATTTGAAATTGAAGATCCCAAAGTTCGAGGTAGGATATGCCTTCATTTGAGTGAAAAGACAGCTTAGTATACACTAGTCAATACAAATTTGTAGACCTTACTCGATTTCGTAGGAAGACAATCCATGTAGTAAGGTTGTGAATACTTCAATTATTACGGGAATGGTGATTTGGAATTGAAAAGCCAACCAGGGCCAATTGAAAAGCCCATCAAATTAGCGAGCTATCATGTCCTTTGTCTTGTGGAGTGCTTCGCAACACGTTTATTCTTTACAAATGTATCTTCGACCACTGTACTTTTCTAAAACGATTCTGATGAAGGTGTGAGATGTTTCGACAGCAAAGATGACAGTCCTTGTTGGAATGCGATGGTGAGAGCAGGAGCGGAACGAAACCGGTTCATAGAGGAGATGTGCAAGAAGACAGCCCGGGGGACTTCTCTCAATCGTTGTATGTGCGTCTATGAACACATCCCGCTTGCACGGCCGTTCCGAACTTCGTTCTCGCTGTCACAATTACCTTACTTATTCTGGGATAGTAAACAGTCGATATTAATGCTCAATCACGTATTAGGCAGGCAAATATTATAAGAAGAGTTTTCCTCCGTTTTCCCCATCTGTTAGAAGCCATCTATCAGTACCCTTAACCCATTCAGTATGCCATCTGTAGAACTTCAACCGACCTATATTCCCTCCTTCGTAAGTTTCTGATCTCTAAGGTTAAAAGCAAACAAGAATGGGACATGTGAATTATTCTTCCTGTTCTTTGTGTTCACTTGCAAATTTTTTATGCTGCAATAATTTGTGTATCTGTGCATTGTTCTGTGGTGGGCATCATCAAAAACACCTGATGCAGTCAGTAAGCGTAGCGATCCTGCAGTGCTCAGAATCAGCATTCAAGCTGCAGCCTTGAACATAATTTAAAATTGAAACAATTAAGTGACCGTTCACTCAAGCAGTTATCATATGAGGTCATGTCGGTGCTCACGCTTCCATCCTAGAAAATGTTTAGAGAGATGCTTTTGAATAAGCCTTTTTCCATGTTTTTTGAATTACGCAATGGTGCATAAAAAGACTGACACCTCGAATTACGCCTATATTCATCCAGAAAGTTTTTCACTTGCGCACTTCTGCGAACGCTGCTTTTTCAACAATGCATCTTTTCGTCAATGCTGCAAGGCAGTATACAACGTCGTTTGGGTGTTTTGCAAAATGGTTGTGCTGACTGTAAGATACCTTCGTTTAATGCACTCATTAATGCCTTCGAGGATAACCTGCATCTTCCGTGAAGTATTTTATTCACTTCTCTGGCTTCTTGTATAATTTGTCTTAAAGATTTGTTGAGCATAAATCTGTGATGGTTCATATGAAAGATAGCTGTAAAAACTTACTTCCTAACGTTTTCTTGCATTCCATTTCCTGAATTTATTTCATCTTCAACGCGTATCTCTGAATAATCCAGTGAAGTTTGGTGTCGAGTTCTTAATTATTCCAAATGCATTGTTGGCCATCATCATCGCTTTATCTATGACAAGTCAACATTAAACACTAAAAAGTACATGTGACTGCTTAACATCCACTCGATATTCGGTATTCGTCGATAGCTTATCGTGTGGAACATTCTCTTCTGATATGTCGTTCGAATCCATGATAACGCATTCACATTGCGATTCATTTGGTGTCACTTGAACTGACTCGAACATAAGCAGAGTTCAGTAGAAAAGTACATGTAATGTTACATATGTATGTACTCATATTCCTTTGTCTTGCATTTTTCTCATATCAAACTGTCCCAGTAAGCGTTGTGTGGAGGTGAATGAAGTGTGATATTGCCTCGTTTTAAGAACTTGTGGCGTCCTGCTGGTCACAATTCACAGCGCTATGCGAGTCAAGTTCGCCGTGACGATTGAGTCGATTAAGTTTTTATGGAAAGAGATGCTCAGGTGTAGGATTGTGTTCCATCTATTTTGAACGTATAGCGTCAGATAATTCCTTCAAATTGCGAGTGAATATCCTCCGCTGTAAGAAGAGCATCGCAAATCGCATTTTTGCATTTCCTGTAGAGAGTGCATTGTTTGTTGCAGCTTGCATTTTGCAGTCAAGCTTGGTCACACTTTGCGTTGATTGTCCTGTACGCCCCTATGTTAGAAGCTTTTCTTCGTCGGCGTTGTGCTGCTATAGCACTTCTTATACATAGTTACTCGAATCATTATGTGAATAAAACTTTGAAATTGTTTGCTCGATGGCAACGCTATTTCCACGCAGAACTCATCTGCTAAATTGAAGGGCATTCGCCCATTCTCTTCTACATCAATGTGCAATATTTACGAATTGAAACGAGATATACTTTGCTAACCGCTTCTGGTTAAATGCTGTTCCCCAAAGTCTCGACTGAATTGAAATGCTCTTTTGCGTAGCTCTCAAATCGAACCATGCACGCGCAATTTTCGATTATTCAAACTGTTGTGCGTTCTGAGCATTGACAGTAGAGCCGAATCATTACTAATCTCGATGGCCACCAATAAAAGAAAGCAACGGATACGTTCGATGTTGTCGTTCAACTTTTTTTTTGGTGAAAATTACCTCAAAAAATGATGTTGGAAAAATACATATGATATGTTTGCCATTGTGATTATTGAATACCGTTAGCTTCTCCAAGAAAAGTGTCTTCGATAGATGCGTTTTCAGACTGCAACGCTTTGATGAAAGATTATTCCGTATATTCTTTTTATCCCCCAGTGGATATGCGATTGATTTCTGTGACGTGCAGCGGGAAGAGATTGTTGCATATTTTGCCGAAAATATTTCTCTCTCAATACTCGATCGGAATATCACATGCCAGAAACCTCTCGTATGCATACTATGTCTGTATATGTACTGATTCCATAGACTTCTTTACCACCGGAGGCCCTAAAACTGAACAAAAGAACATTCTTTCGGGCTCTGAACTGTTTAGAGCAAGAGATGAGTTTATTGATGCCTTTGTCGACTGTTTCATCTGTAAGAGTGTTGTAAAAGAGTCAGACGCCAAATGGGCGCATCGAGAGGGATCCAATGCTCGAAACTGCTATAAATAATGAACGCATCTTCGTGGAATTCTTGAAAAGCATTTGCAACATGGCTGTTTCAGAGAGGTATTTGAAGTTGGAAATTTTTTGGCGTTAAAAACTGAGTAAACTGTTCGTTAAAAATATCTTCCCATTGCTTGCAAAAGCACTCGCACTAATCCAATCGAAATCTCACCTCGGTGAATGTTGTAAAACCACGCATGATTGCATGAATTCACTGCTGAAGGCAATGTGCGAGCAAGTGTCATTTAAAATAATTCTGCAGCAGAAGCAGCTGAATAATGAGTAAAAAGTGCACTGCAACTGATATACAGCCAAACGTCACCTACATGGTGACGTTCACAGAGATCGCGAACTTAGTTGGGAAAAGAGTTATATTTCCTTCTGAACGCACTTCACTTGTATGACTTCGCTGGTTTGCTATAAACTCTTTTATCAACGTCTATAACCTTTTCTTCGCATGAAGATGCGTGATTTGATGTTGACATCAATGACATTCTTTTCCTTTCTCTCCCAATAATTCATTTTATTTCTCCGCATTTTCATCGCTAAGGATAGCGAAGCTTTATTGTTGGCAATATTTAATAAAAATTTTGCGTCGTCTGTTGATGGCTGAAATGCCATGCAGTTTTCGTTCGGGCAATAGCTCAAGAGGAACTTTCTTGTTGCTATTTCAAAGAAATATTTCAGATGGAAAATTTCGTACCTCGAAAAGATGAGGAAATATTCACCAAACACATATCGATTATAGTTAGTTGTAGTACAAAACAGCAAAATGTCTCCTTAGGCAGAAAACATGGTTCCTAAATTTTGAGGAAAAGTCTAATTTCTGTTCCTTTTCTAATCCTAAGATCCTCATGTTGCAAGTTAAACTAGCACATACCTCGTTCAATTCGTTCGAGTATGAGAGAGAGAACAAAAGACTGACAATACTATCTAACAACTTCGCTGTTAACCACCGCAATTTTTGCCTCGAAAGACGGAATTTTTTTATGAAACAAAGTTTTCACGAAAATGTGTACTTAGGTTTCTAAACAATGTTTTGTCTAATTAACCAGTGAAGCTTGAAAGCCCCTAGCGAAGTGTTCTTCGTGGGACAAAATGGATATTATCGAAGCGGACAAGAGAAAGAGGAGGAAGACGGATAGTAAAGGACATAGGACAAGGAACCAAAAGACATAGGATATCCAAATTTTTTGCATATTTGATGTAGAAGGAAGTGATCATCAATGCCGCTCCTTTATATGTCTCTCATGAGCACATGCGATGAGAAAACCACGTCATAGTAATATATAATCCTCGAATACTTGCGCTGTATTTATTTCCAGTTAAACAGATCTCATCGAGTCACTGCGCCCTCAACTGAAACTCGACTGAAATAATACAAAAACCGATCCCTTTTGTACGGTGAAAACAATTCAGTCGATTACAAATGATGTCCTTCCTATACACGCCAGTCACGCATATTTTCCTCCACTTTTATGTACTTCTGTAAACTTACTTTGCCGCAACGCAGTATGGTGACGTGGTGCCCATGTATTTATATGTGCATATGTCTGTCTGCCCGGTCGTTGAGTATTTCCGATCGGCAGGCCACTGTAATGCAACTCAAATATATTGCACGCCATAGGTTTATTTCCCGTGCCATGTTCCAAATTGTCGACATTTGAATGGGATGCAGAGATTTCATTGTGGATCTGCTTTCATTCCAGAATGGTCGCGTCTTCATTTTGCACCTGTCAGATCGAGCGTAAAAGTTTTTATGGCAAATTTTTTTGAGTGGTGAGACGAGACGTCATATGAAGACTCATTATTACACTTTTTATGAATAACTCGTGAAAGTGACTGCTTCATTGCCACCTATGCGGTATTGTTTACTGGTGTTACGGTCATCTACTCAACCTACTGACTAAATACAAAAGCTTTGATTTTAAATGAATTTAAAGAAGCATCTGCAACGAGTTATCTCTGACTTCCTTGTCGATAGTTGTCATCGTCTAAATCAGTCGATAAAATAATTCAAAGAAATATATTTTTCGACATCCATTTCTCGTAATTATGTTGAAAGGGGCTGGCATGACAGTCGCCTCCCGTTTGGAGATGTCTCTTTGAAACACAAATAGGCAACGGTTACGTTGCGATCGACAGAGTTCAGATGGGTGACAGGTTTTGCGTAGTTCTGAGATTGGTTCTGCAATTGTGGATGGGTGTGCCTAAGGTGTTAACGTTTGAAAGTGGCGTGCATATGCAAACTCGGTTCACTCCCCTACCTTCATGTAAGAGCTACAGTTTTCCATAAAAAATGCAAGATGCTGAGCTAAAATATATCGTGCAACTACATTCAACACAAACTTGGATCGGCAACATCACAAATTGCAATGCTGTTGAAACGCTCGGCAAACTGTATGCGGCGCTAACCATTGAAAACGCTATTTTTGACACACGTGCAGAAACCGAAGAGACTGTCTCTTCGTTTGAAGCATTGAAACTATAAATCAGCTCATGATGAATTCGTTAAACTCTTTTCCAAATGCTTCAATTCAATCATGTGGTCTACATTATACATGACATACAATCGAAAGTGGAGTACCCTAGCATTACATGTCGAGGAAAAGATGGGGTTACATCACAGTGAAACAACGCTACATGAGCGGTTTTCCACTTGCTTCATTCGTTGCATTCCATACTTAGCTGACTTCCGCTATGTGTTCTTTATCAGTAAGGAACGAAAGCACTCGCTTCGCAGAAATGCCGTTCTGAAGTTTCCTATGAAAGGCTCCCTTCACTCCCTTCCATGACATTATTTAAAATGACTCTAAATATAAACTTTTTTCGCATTCACTCAACCAGAACACTTTAGTGGAAGCGAATTACGCTGCGGATATTGCTGCTCGGTCTCCACGGATGAATGAATGAGTGAGAGCAATTTTGTGAGATTGGAACTGTTTTTGAAACGTAGCTTTAAGATATGATCTCGTGCTTCGTCTTCGTATTGTACGCCTGTGGAATGTTCATTTCACTCCAGAACGTGAATTCTGTTTTTTTAGTGCTGTTGTTATACTTACCTCAATGATGATGATATTTCCCGCTTGATTCATCGCCCTTTGCGTGATACTTTAGAAAGTTTAGGATATTTGACGCATTAAGAGATTCACTTAGCTTGTCTTTAACTGCATTTAGGCTATGCAACTTTTGAATGGTGATGCCAAACTGTGGCTGAAGCGATGTAGACCACTGCTGAGCACTGCTTTGATGAGGAAGTTATCTGAATTTTGAAGAGTTCCCGCACGGACAAGTTGTTATGCGTAGAGAAGTGCTGGTCTTGTTGCGCACTTATGCAAATACGCACTCAGCAAACGTGTTATATCGACATCGCGTGGCTGTCCACATATGTTCGTATGTCTATATGGTCGATGCAGACCCACGATGGTGGAATTATATGCCATGCACCGTCAAAATGATCTTCAAAAGTTTTCATGTTGGTTCATCAAATATGAAAGGACATATAAAGCAATAGAAGGTACTTGAAAAACTGCATGCGTTTTGCATCAGCCTAATTTTCATTCCACAGCGACTGAAAGCCGATCTTTTCAGAAAAGTTTATATGGAGCGGTCGAATCTTCTAATATATGAAGGCATCTGAATATTTCATAATTTGATCGTAATGAGTGGAGGTGGTAGCTAATAATGAGTGCAATGCAATTGCGCACATTTGCATTAGCGGAGAATTTGCGCGAGAACTCAAGTAGCGAATCAAGTTGAACAATTTGCGTATGGGATAAAAATCTCGCAGATATGCTTCAAACGTCTGTTGAAGCGTAATCTTCTTCGAATTACTACAATTGAGCCGCATTCCTTCTCATCGCAGTGAATTCTTTTGCTGAAATATGTTGAAAATTCTTTCATCGGGCATCGCCAGCGCACCACTGAGAAACCTTTTGTAATTGCAGTTTTCTCAGTTCAGCTCCTTTCAACTCATCAATGAACCACTGCCCTAATTGAGACCATTTTCCGCACCCCATATAACATTTCTGCTCTCACGTTTGCTCTGTCATGAGGACATATCTTCGTTAATGAGAGTGGAGCATCGAACGAATATATCTTCTCATTATTAATTACCCTTTGAACTGCTGCATGTCAGCGCTTGCATTTACTTATGAGCATTTTCAAGCTTTAGCTGCAATCGTTTGTAACAACTGAACGTGGAATCCTTAAAGGAAACCTTCCATGCAGTTATCAGTTATTATCCTTTTTTTGCATAAATCTGCTTTAAAAAAAATTGAAGTGCTCAGTGCATTCACTCTATAGCGTTTTGTTTTTCGATTTTTGGAGAGTGAAGCGAGTAGAAAACGCATTCAGGCATCCGTCTTCATCAAAGTGTTGCTGTGCAATGTATCACTAAGAACAGGTTTTTTAAACCTGCCGACTGCGCGTTATCGCTACACTCGTTGTTTTCAGCCTTCAAGAGACCTTGTACTTTCCGTTGCATTTTTTCCTCTTCCGAAAATTGTTGATAGATGGACCGTAAGAAAGGAAAAACGAGATGACAATGATGCTGTTATGAAAAATCGAGAATTGGAGGTTTCTACTCATTTCTGATTTTAATATGGCTGATTCAAAACCAAAGCTTTATATGTGCATCGTCTGATCTACGTCAGAAAGACAGTAGAGTAAAGAAGTCCTACTTTTTGATTGCCTTCGTATAACAGCTTCAAATGAATGACACTCTTGGCACCCGAAAATTGCTTCTTTCTACCTGAAGAACATCAGATCAATCTTGTTATTTATTAAAGTAATAGTGCCTAGCAATTCTTTTGTGTTAGAAAGAAGATTAAGAGTGACGTTTCAATCGTCGCACCAGCAATACTGAGCTGCAGTTTGCTGGCGCTCACCGACTGCTGTGACATCCACTGCGGCTACTTGTATCTTATCTCAAGCAAGTTTTCCAACTCTCATGGAATTGTTTCCTCGGGGAACCGCAGAAACAGCTCGAACACACTTCTCAGGCTCATCTTCAACGTTTCGCGCAAGGCTGCAGTTCGGAATATTTGGAATACTTTTGAGCAATATTGGCTTCAAATCTGTTTTATTAGAGAGCGTTTTTTGTTGATAATGTTACAATTGGTCGGTAACTTTTAGAGAAACGGGTTTGACGCACATAGCTTTTCATGATCTGTGTAATTATTCATTCTTTCTCTTCAACTAGCCTCTTCCCAATGAAGCATTAGTTGAGTGCCGAACTGTTTCGAAAAGAAGTGGGCTCCCGATAGTTTTTCAGCAATGAAGCCAGGAAATTACGAGACAAGAATATTTGCATTAGCCAAAATACGTTGGCGGCAAATTTGAGTGAAAGACAACCTTTTATCTCGTTGAAAAAAAATTTTGCTATTTATTTGCCTTGTATAATCGTCTGGCCTGCTCGCCTGGCCAGCGGGGTGGCGTCACTTATTGGCTACAACAATGCAAAACCACGGGCCTCGGTACCCTAATGGAAGCGCATTGTGACCGGCAGCGTCTTCGACGTTCGACAGTCCGGTCAATCAAGTGATCAAGTGATCAAGTATAATCGTCACTTCGTCCACCATTTCATACGTCTTCAAAGTGCGCTTTGCAGGTTCTGTTGTATCGACTTTCGCTGTTCAGAGTGCGCAAATTTTTGTCCGTATTTTTCCTACAACTGCCTTGAAAAAAGACCGGTCTTGAGAAAAGACAAACCGGTGCTTGCCACTTCTCACCTCAGTAATCACCATTGCATCTGGAGAACCAGGAACAGCAATTTCGAATTTCAGAGCATTGCAAATTGATTAGAATGGGAATTGTTCACGCATGAATGGCCATTGTCATCTTTCTGGTGATAGAGCCATGTCGATATCGTTTCCAGACTTAAAATCATCTATTTTTGCAGCTTCTTAGAAGCGCGGTAATTGAACAAAAGGTAGCACCTCATGTGCGGTAAGGACCATTAGAAAGGAATTGATAAACCCCACATCGAAAGTGCTCGATTAAGAAGTTTATTCTCGTGTTTGCCATTTTGATACGAGTTTTCGTTTTATTCTATGCTTTGAGTATGTAAACATATCGCAATAGATATTGCCACCGATTTTTTACTGTTACATACCATCTTGGTCGTGGTAAGAGATAGCGAAATGCTGGAGGATATTTAAATGCACTACTGCAAGCTGTCCTTATTGAAGAGTGTTGCATTCATTCAGCATTATCGAAGGGGGGTATTCGAGTAAAGAGGAATGCCTGATTTTCGAATATACCATTGAATAAGTAAGATATCATTGATAGTGGCATTATATGTGTAGTTCTTGTTGTGCTGCAGTCTGAAGGCTTCCTAAACAAATAAATCGCTACTGCTTTCATTTGGATGGTTTTCAGTGCAGTTTTTGTTAGGATCGTTGAGAAGTTCTACGACACTTAACCAATCATGCAGCAGTGCATCATACTGAAGAGTCATGACTCATTAGCACATTGAAGCGCCGAAAAGCTTCACGAGTTATCGCAAGCTAACTTAAGTCACGCAAGACTGGTAGTGTTTATCAAACAGTTGAGGTGGATAAACAGGTGTTGCGAATCGTAACAGTGGTGGACGAACAGTTGTCCTGCACATTTATTTGCATACAAATGAACGCATCACCAAATACTGCGCCAAGACGCCTATTTCAAGNACAGTTGTCCTGCACATTTATTTGCATACAAATGAACGCATCACCAAATACTGCGCCAAGACGCCTATTTCAAGAGTCACCTCCTGCATGTGAGCAAAACACCGAAAAGCGATGAGGCAGAGGAGCCTTAACGTTTTGCCAGCAATAACAAAGAAGAGCAACAAAAATTTGTCTAACGTCAGAGAATATGAAAATTTCTTTGAAAGTAGCTGCGATCGATATAATGTTTTCCACATCTTTCATCACTTTTGCACCGTCGTTCTTTTCTTTGAAACATCCTTCTTTGGTTTGAAACATCCTTGTTTGTGC
>JAARMF010002126.1:6916-21228 GCA_022844705.1 Toxascaris leonina
TGAGAAAAATTCGTCAAACGCATAAGCGAGTTTGCGATTGAAACTTTTCCCATAATTCTATGAGAAATTTTTCCTCAAGTATTACCCTAATCGTTCCACTACGATGTATTCTGCGTTCGGCTCGCAAGAAGGTGAGACCGAAATTGGGAGTGTGATTTTATCAGATGTGATAATCAAGAACTTCATCACATTGCAAAATCCACTTATAAAACATCAAAAATTGCCCGGATATATGACGCTCTTCATAGGATATGACTCCTAACATCGCTCTGGAATCATCAATCGCCGAATCGTCGAATCATTCAAAAGTAATCATCAGATAAAGAAATGGACGAATTAATTTCACGCATAAGTTCCCTTCCTCTAGCTTATGCTCTCGTTCTTATTGCACTATAGAGAAAAAATCTTTGACATGACAATAAAATTTAGAACTGCTTCACTTTGGTNNNTAAAATTTAGAACTGCTTCACTTTGGTCTTGGTATTGCGGTGAGACAGATCGGAACGTTCGGTTTTGTGAATGGTAATGCGGTGATTTCAAGTGGTGATTCCTGAAAATTATTCTGTCCAATAAATGTCACATTTTATAAAGAAACAGGTATAAGCATGACTAGAAACAATTAGCAACTAGCTGCATACTTGAAACGAAACTTGACAAGTATTGAACATGGTTAAGCGAATTTTAGAGGTCGACATATGTGCTAAGTTGTTCTATAAATCTAAGAGGATTCACGAATGAAAGCCATCAAAAACACAAAAAAAAAAAAAAATCAGAAAACTGACGTATGCCCAGATAGGCATTCATATGACAACGTCATGATGCGATTCTTGTTAATCTTTGCAAAATGTGAAATATTTTGCACGAATGCAAAAATATGACTTCTTCAAATAGAACAACAAAATGTACTGCACAAGTTGTTTACGATTTCAATTTTGCTTCATAAACTCATTATATTCATCTTGCTTCACTCGTGGCGAATGAGTAAAATTCATTCGCTTTATTTCTTCGTTTCATTTTATTGATCGCTCATAAACACTATTCATGTCATATAAATTTAAAACAAAAAGGAAGTTAGATATAAAATTTGCGTATAGAGTACCGGAGTTTTATTGTTGCTGACGAATCGATAGTGTTTGAGTAGATATGCCAATGCAAGTCGCATTTCAAGTTGAGCGAAACGCATTCCGATGCAATTTCGTGGACCAAATCCAAACGGTAAAAATGTGAGTGGATCATTCGTTTTATATATTTCCGAAGAAAATCTAAAATTCACGAATAATAGATTTAATAGAAGTATTCCTTCGTAAAAATGTAAAAAAAAAATGAGAAAATTTGAGAAATGCAAAGGTAATTGAGTAAATTTTTCCTCAAAAAAGGGATCTGATCTTCGCTTCTTCCTCTACAGAAATATCTTAGAATAATGAAATAAAGAATGCAGCAAAATTTGTGACTAACGCCGAAATTGTTAAACAGCACCATAATTGAATACTTATATTACAGTAAACGAAAAAAAACTGTACGAAGATAAGATGGAAATGAAGTGTGGACTATAATACAACAAATTGCTTCAACAATTTNTTTATATTACGGTAAACGAAAAAACTGTAAGAAGATGAGATGGAAATGAAGTGTGGACTAGAATACAACAAATTGCTTCAACAATTTTGCAACACTATTCCAACATCAATTCCACAATCACTGTCTTCATTCTCTTATTGTTGTTTCTTTCAACAACTCGAAATGGAATTAATCAATTCTAAGCAAATAATTACCTATGAAAAGTCTCATAATTCGTGAAAAAAACATTCACCTTTCTGGACGAAATTTCTTAGCTTCTGGATAGTAGTCTTCATTATAATGTAGAGCAAATGTGGCTACATTTATGTTGCAACCTTTTTCGAATTTGACTCCATTAATGAAAATCTCTTCATTGCATTGACGATTGATGCTGCAATGATAACATTTTTTTTCCCACAATTTTCATCACTTATCAAATAAAAGACGATCATTGCATTTCTTATTGCATTGTGTTAATATTGCAAAATGCAATGCAATTTGAGAAAACTTATCGAATGTAATAAAAAATTTAGTGTAATGTAATCAAACGATATTTTTTTCACCCACAAAATTTCCGGCAAAATGCTGATTGCCATAAAATTAAATTGAATAAAAGATTTCGTGAGAGACACTCTACTATAGCACTCGAATAAGAGTTGATACATTGGCGTGCATTAATAAACCTTCTATAATATTCGAGTGTCCCTTCGTTTCTCTCAAATTTGTTCTTTCTGATTTCACTGCTTCTCATTATACTTTCTTCGTGATCAAAAGCCATAATCATGACAACGGATGAAAAGAAAATTCCCGAGTCATTTATAGGGTGAGAGTTGGACGAGGAAGAGGGATGACAGTGGATGGGGTGGGGTCGTAAATTCCAACTCAAATATGATCGTTAGCTGGGCAAAGTCGAGAAAAGATGAGCATTATTTCTAGAGATATTCCTACTTGTAGAGTTGAAATGGAAGAAATTTTAGAAACCTTGGAATGGGTGGGAAGAGACGAAGTGTTTCCTTAATAATCTGATCGACATAGGTCATTTTTGCCAGATCGTCGTATTCAATTAGCTCCTACAAAATGCTGATATCATTCTTCTGAAATTCACCAACCAAAAAAGTCTTGTTGCTATCGCACTATATAGTATCCATCCATGAGGGGATAAATCTAATATAGCGATAATTTACTTTTACCTGAATTATTATACCTGAATTTCTTGCTGAATCTGAATTTATTCTTGAATACTTGAATGTACCCAAACCTGAATTATAAATAGTTCAAAGGGCATAGTCCACTTTTATGTGATTATGCGATAACAATATGAGAGATACTATAGACGGATGAGTGTATAATGCGTCCATATATTTGAAACTAGATGTAAAAATTACTATACTATTGATTATATAGAATTCACCTCAAACAAAGAAGCAAAGTAAATACAAAGTGACGACAGCTGCTTCCCTATCAATATTACTCTTAATCATTTTTGATTTATAAATTAGGGATATTCACAATAATGCTTCGCAATTGAAAAAAAAAACAATCAACATAATAAACAATATTTGCATGCAATTAACATCGTAGCGGCTAACATCTTCGATTCATCGAACATTGAATTGTAGCTCATCGCTTGATTGATTTCATAAATGATATATTAAAGAAAGAAGTCGAGAAGCGAAACTCTTCGAGAGTGAAGCTTCATCAATTTAAGCTAACGGAAATTGCAAAAATAACACAGCCAAATTAATTGAGACGAAACCTTATCGCCAACGATACGCATCACTTCTTCATAACCGTTCTCTTGTACAATTGGATTGGTGGCAAGATTATATAAACAGAATTGTAATGTTGCTGAGGATGTCTCATAGCCGGCAACGATAAATATAAAACACTGCGAAATTATTAGGTCATCATTTAGTTTCACCTGAAATCATTCAGTCAACTCATTGTGCTTAGCGATGTTTGCTTCATTTCTCATTATTAGCTCTGATGTTTTCAATAACAGTTGGGGGGGGGGGGGGGAGGAGGTGGAAGGGAGAGGGAGGAATGAACACTGACTTGGTCACTTCATGAAATACTCCGTTCGACAGGGTTGTGAGCGATGCTTAAAGCACTGAATAAGGAAAAGCTCAAGCTAATGAGAAGACAGGAGGGATTCAAACAAAATTTGGTTGTATTCGGATAAGAAGGCTAGAGGTGGTGGAATATCGGTGAGATTATTTTCTGTAGAAGAAGTGATATGCAGCAATATAGCAACACACGGATATAAAATTTCCGTTTGTTTTGTTTGTGTAAAGCTAGTCACTGGCAAATAACTGTCTAAAATAGCTCCCTCACACGGTGCACTTCTGGATCGTTTCTTTCAATTGCCTCCAAAAGTGTTAGAGGCGTAATTGCACTGAGCGTAAATGTCAGATAACATGCGCCATTAATGTAAAATAAAGCAAAAAATCCTCGTCAGCTAATTAAACCCTACGGAAATAGCTCAAAATGTTAGCAGCATTCAACAAAAGAAGCATAAATTTTGTACACCGCTTATTTCATTGGTAATAATGAGGGGAGGAGAGCTCTTCAATAGAAATCAGACAAAGTTTGGCTGTTTCGAAGAATGTGAATTCTCGAATTCAACGACCTCAACGCTTAGACAGCATAAGATAGCAGCGAATCGGCCCGCGAATTTCCCCTTGGGCAATATGACAAAGGCAGGTGAGCTATCAGATCAATAGGATTCTTCAAGAGTGCTTATCATATCAATTACTCTTTAGCTATAAGCGAAGCGCTCATCAAATTGTACAACCTTGTGGCCACCTTTCGTTATCACATCATCACTGATTTCATGGTCCACCTCATATTCGGCGTTTCCTTCATCCGAACAATCGAGAAGAAGTTGCAGAAAGTCGGGCTTCCCCTATAAAAACAATAAAATCAAACGTCACAGAATATTTGCATTTTTATATGAATCTTTGCATGCAGTTAACAGATGAAAGTATCCAAAATCAACGGCTTTTTCTGCCTAGGCGAGTATATCTACCCCCTTAACCACATCAAGCTTTCTGCAATGTACAACATATGAACAATCTCTGAAAAAAGAGTTTTTCAGAAAGTATTCCTATATAGTTCAAGGTCGTTGGGCTATACACGGTGATGAGACAATTCACGAACAAGTGACCTTTCGAACGCCTATTCAAAGGTTAAATTGTTCGTGCATAGGGTAGTGCTTATACTCCGACGGGCTGTAAGTTTCTTATATACGACAGCATATTTCCTCTTCACCAATAGGTGCTTACCGATTTTGGATTGGATCGTCGTTCGGCGATAACCTTTCGTACTGCATCCACAATATATTTGTTAGCTTTGTGATTCGTGATCTCATGACCTGTGAAGTTTTCGATACAACGAGCAATATTCGGATATAGCGCTGCAAATATTCTATATTGAACGTGCAATCTCGAAAATAGAGAATTTAAAAAATTTCTATAGTGAAAGCATGAAAGGAATTATGAAAGGTGAGAGTTTTTGGAAATGATATGGTCTAAAGGATATTAAAAAAAAGCGCAGATGGGAAATAATATGCAAGAACTTGTTCAGGAAATATTTCAAAGCGCCCTTCATAACAATTTCTTAATAAAAAAACATATTAATTTAGCGTTCTGAACTTCTCATTGGACTTTGCATACGATTGAAGATTAAGTGTCTCGCAATATTCGAACATTAAATTACACAAAATTCCACCAAATTTTCCATTTTCCAGAAGTTTTTCATAGAAATTTATGCGTTATCTTTAAACTTTATTTATCTTCAAAATAATTCAAATTTAGTCAATCCATTCAACTATGATCAAACTCAGAAGGATAATGCAATAGCCATAAATGTACTAAGCTAATGTCATGTAAACATGATGAAATGAATCCACTGTGTTGAAATTCACAAATATGAGAGAGAATCCGCAGCATTTGAATAGTTCATAAGCAAATAATATGAACAGCATCCAATTGTTCGAACAGAGATTTTAGAGGGCTTATGTGAAAAAACATGATCGTTTTCGTGTCATTAAGCAGGGAAATGTTGCGATGATATATATTTTCTTCTTCGATCTGGAGGATCTTGAAGGAGGCAGTTTCAGCTTGGAATACCTTCACATAGTAGAATTGACACCACAAAAAAAAGAAGAAATAATGATCATGAGGAAATGAGGGAACATACTTATGAAAAGAACTCCAGGATCCCAAAGTGTGAAGCTGAGAATCTGTCGTGCGTATTTTGCGAACAACGAATTGCCATGTTGTGAGCCAGCATCCACACCGAAGGCACATTTTGCGATCGCATCCATCGTGTAGTTGCCACAAAGCCTGATTTAAATAACGCCCAATTAAATGTTCTCTCATCCAGTAAAGAAAAATTCTCCGCCTTTTAGATTTATGGAATATTCAATATTTTAAAGGACTGTGGCATTATCCGCCTAAGGGGCATGGAGACGAGAGGAGGGAGGATGGAAAGAGGAGGAAGGGGACTGGAGAGTGAGCGCATGGAAGGGGGGGGGGGGGGGGAGGAGGGCGGATAGGAGCAACATTGCATATTACATTGTAGAGAGCTCATCAACTGATTACTCGCAATTGAAATAAAGTTCCGATGAAATTGAGTCTTGGTGAATCCAAATATGAGCACATGCATTTGTTCGTTGTGTGACACTTCTTCGAAGATCCATATCAAAGTTGATAAATATACGAATAACTAAATGAAAATAATTAACTTTTTAACTTTAACATATAAAATTTCCATCAATTTGGTCGAAAAACCTCAAAGGGTTTTTATTTTAATCTCATCACAAAAAAAACCAAAAATTTTGATGCATTCATATGAGATATTTAGTAATTATTTCCTAGTTTTATTCAATTAAAATTGAACTGCTCACTCTTTGGCGTCAAAAATGCCGTTTCTTTCATTGATCACTAACTCGAACGCATTGATCAAATCGGCCACACACTCCTCCAGAAGTGGCAACATCTAAAAACGCTCAATATTTCTTCCTTCGTCTTCTGCCTCAACAAATATCTACTGAAGGAAATCGGCATATGCCGACTGATGATGGTTCAGAAGGTGGGATGAGCATAAACGAAGAAGGGCTAGCTAGCTATTGCTTTTCGACAGCGTAGAACAATTCGAAGCCGGCGTTTAAGCAGGAATATGTTTAGTCTCGACGTTAATAGCTTATTGCTCATGTTAAAAGCAAGTAAAAATTTGATAAGAGTATTAGCATTTTGCGTAGTTTACTGTGAACTATTTTAGATGATATATGCTATAATATCAATAGTGAAATAAATCTATACGAAAAATTTTGAGGTCAATATTGGAGAGTGCTATTTTCGTGTTAAACAGTAATACTTGTTATTCTCTCAACTATATAGTGAGAATAAGTAAACTGCAATGAATCCCTTCGCTCATCACAGAACAATTTTCACCTATCCGCAACTAAAGCAACGCATCAACTACTTAGTGGAGAACCTCTAGAAGATATCCTTTAATGCTAACATTTTTCATTTTTGCTGACGAAAAAGCTGGTGTAATTGTCCTTCGTATATCTTTCCATAATTGATCCTTGAGTACGAGCATCATTTTGCTACCGACACTATTCTCGTTATAGGTGATGTTCTTAATCTTAAAAGTTTTATCGCTAACATAAATAACCAAATAATGAACGGTAAAGAATGAGGCATTGAAATAGCTTCACGAATATAACTAAACCAACAAAGGCTGGCACATTCAAGACTCACTTCATTATTAACTCATATCAGGCTTGAGAGTGTTTTGAAGTTTTCGATGAAGAATGGATTTCATTCTTGCCCACTATTTCAAATAAATATACAACACTGATGAAATATATGATAAAATGCGAAGAAAACTCCCGTCCGAAAGAGAACGTTTTGCTAAGGCTAAATAGCGGCTGACGTTCGATTTAAGCGATATCTAAATATTTCTAGAAATCAAGACGGAAAAAATTACTCTGAGTATCCTCTTAATTACAGTGAAAGGCAATTAATACGCTGAACAGTTAGGCTCCTCATACAAAAGAATGCTAACAGTAAGTGGCATCATATTTTGACCGATAACGGCTTTATTAGCTGGCTCGTTAACGCGAAATCTCCAAAGAAATATGCGGCTCTATTTTCAATTACCAAATAGTTGCCCTCAAATGAGCCGAAAATTCTTGCAATGAATATATATAAAAAAATTGATATCGCAGAATTGTATGTGTAATGATGTATGTGATTCAAATATGAGCACGAAGAGTAATATTGAATAATATTGAAAGAAGAATAATATTGAATTTATTCATAACTCAATAGGTATACACACTAATTGTGAAATAAGAGAAGCTAACCTCACGATTGACAAAGCAGTCGAAATGCTTCACAAGTACTTCTCTCAACAAATCCACATCCGAGATTACAAGTGTAGGAACACCGGCAAATACGGCGCTGAAAGTACTCTATAATAGCTACCTCAATATTTCCCTACAGTTTTATGTTGTTATCACACTTCCACATATGATACAAATGAAAGATTTCAAGTTTTTATACATTTTCTATCACTAAAAAACAATTGAAATGGAAAACCCGTAAAGAATCCTCTTAAGGATAGGAAGCAATAAAGTTTACCAATATGCTGTAGCCATTCGACTAAACTAGACAACTTCCTTCCCATGTACAGTCTTAAGATAAAAGATAATTGCATAAAAATGGATAGAAATTAATTGAATTTTATGGAACAATGCATTGAATTGCCTCAAATGAATTTTTGAGATGTAACATGGGCGTTAAAGAAGTGATTTCGAATAAATAATCTCATAAACGTCTTCAACTCAATAAAGCTTACGCTTACTTATATATTCAAAAGGATGACATCAATAAATATGGAAGAAAAAATAAGAAGAGTAATATTGAGAATTTTTCTTCCCACAATAATAAAAAAATATCATACCCAAAAACTTTTCCATATTTCTTTGTATTTTCGATATCAAACACTTTGAAGCCGTTCCTTAGTTGCAATAGATTTCCGAAGATAAGGTTCGGCTTAGGCCCATGAATCCCTTGCCTTCTCCAATAGTTGTTCAAACAATGCAATTTCCTAAAAAAATCCGTTTATCAAAGAAGTGAATAACAACAACTTTGAATCATCACCTCAATTAATATGAGATCTATGTTGTCCGGATTGCGGACTTTCGGAAAAAATTTGAGAAAATCGCAAAACATGCAAATTTGAGAATTTACTCAATATATTTAATTGATACTGGCAATTTTTTCGACCTAATTTTGCAATAATATACTCAATTAATAATTAACGTTTAGGAATTAATATTTATAATATTAACACTATTATTGCAAAATGAAACAAATAATAAATGCTTATTGAGCTATGCGGAACGCTGAGAACTGGTCATTAGCGTTCATCGAAGAAGCGTTTCTCTCATTGAAGAGGCGTAATTTTAATATATGAATTCTTGTAAGGAGTATTTTCTAGTGAAATACTATTGCAATTGTTGCATGATCGAAACTGATAAGATAAGTTTGATAAGCTTTAGATAAGATCAAATTCGGAAGCGATTTAATTTCATTGTGATATTTTGTTTTCCATTAGGTATATTTATCTCTCTGCACTACATTTCTATGCATAAGTGAAAATGCATAACGTCTGCAGATTAAATCAATGTAATCTCGATAATTGAATGACATTTCCATCTGATTTAAGAACGAAACGCGCAATTCGGCGAATAGAGAAAATCCGGCACAAATCGATACACTTCAAAATTTTGTTGACTGCTGAGCGTAGTTAAAGAGGTTTTCACAAAATTTTAGGGCACTCATTAAATGCGCTCCGAAATTCCGACGTCATCGAACGAGGTATGCCACAGCCTCCTTCTCAAGCTATGTGCTATCTTTTCCTTAGGGATGGAATTTCTTTGCTGTAAATTTACTGGAATTATGGAAAGAATCCATGGATCTCAAAATATTAGCAATTTTTACGTGACAATCGAAAATGAAAAAGATTCTGCTTAGGTCAAGGAAATGTCATTTAGATATCTGAATATTCTCTGAATTCAACTATGCGAAATATTAGTTGTCACATAATTAATTTCGGTAGCAGCTAAACATTGAAGGCGTTTACCATTCAATTTCATCCCTTCCCCTATTCTCAGAATATAATAGTCGAACTTACCATACGATAGCGGATGCGAGAGTGAAAAAAGTGATAACCGCGGTGATTAGAGGTAAATAATGAAAGATAGCACCGACTATGAGCAGCACAATAGCAACGTATTCGCCAATACCAATATGCATACTTCTTAAAAACTAATATGTAGAAATTAGAAGTGAAAGAAATTATAACAAAGATCGTCTGTATGAATGGAAAAGACTCAGGCTTAAAATTTTTTTCGTTGGAAAGAGGGAATTTCCAAACGAGGTTTTTTCATTTCAAAGTGATTTATCTGTTACCTCATACCTTTCCAAAATTGAGAGTTCGTTAAAAAAGCTATTGAATGACGATCCCGCATTAGAACATAACAGCAAATGGAACTAAGATCTTTGATGAGTTATACCAGAGGAAATTAAGCATTAGCCATATCTAGTTATCACATTCAACTATGGAAATGTGATCTTCTAGTTATTCGCTTACATTTGTAAGAGAAGATGATACGACAACACAGTCTCAGAGATTGTACTGAAATATTTTTCAACGGAAATCTGCGACAACTTAACGAGAGCTGAAGAGAAACTAAGATCCGAAAAAGTGTCAAAGTTGCGACTTTAAAAAGTCAACTCAAAAATAATTGTCACTAGTAATTACTGCACTAGCATTGCACAAAATTCGCACTATAATAGCTGTTGAAGCTTTCATTTTGAATAATGGACATCCAGAAAGAAAGTGGATGGCGTAATTTAAAAAACAACTGCACAATGAGTTTATCCTGAAAGAACGGGAAATGAACTAGAATTTTCCATAAATGTAATTCTTCCTATGACTTCTATAAACGAGTCAGTATTATTTATCGAAACAAATCTATTGTTTGTAAGTCTTAGAGGAAAATTTTTACCTTGATTTCTTTAATAATTTAGAGCAACGTCAATAAATAAATAGAAATATGAAAAAGAAGTATGGACTCTTAAAGGAGAATAACACCACTCACGATTCCATACAGCACGAAGAATAACACCGATATGAGTGTTCGTTTATTTATTATTATCGCTCCAAGTTGATCATTGATGCAAAGTGTATCACATCACATTGATCTCATCGATAATAACATCATATACCATCACAACAATAGGAAGATGAATCAACGGTATTCTTTTGGTGGACAATCGATTTGCTTATAATATTCTTATTGGATGACGATTGCCTCAGTTTATAGATATAACAATACCATTGCTGAAGTAATATAACCTAAGAAAAATGATAGCATGTGGAATTGTGGTTAGAGATCTTTACAGGCGATCAAAAGATACAAATTTTGTGTGCGATTGAACAATTGCTGAAATCTAGAAGACAGTTGATCTAAGAATTTGACAATATTCAATAAAGTTAGCTGAATTATTCCCAAAGCTTTACCCACAAACAATACCCACAGCTGACTTTTACCCACAACTCACTCATTTTCCCATCGCAAAACTATGTACATGTGTAAGCGAGAGGGAAGGGGGGTAGGACTGGGTAAGAGATCCAGCAACGTGGAATGTGATCAATACTGATCTGGCGTATTACTGTGCCAGCAATTTTTTTCTTCCTAGAAGTTTTTTTTCGAGGAAAGTGTTTAAAGTAATTAAAAAAAACTTTTTTCAGTTTTGAATTTCATTCCGAGCATCTATTTTGCATGGCTATTTTTATCCGTCATCAANATAGTTAGAGATCTTTATAAGCGATCAAAAGATACAAGTTTTGTGTGCGAGTGAACAGTTGCTGAAATCTGGATGATAGGTAATCTAAGAATTTGGCAATATTTAATAAAATTAAGAGGATTATTCCCAAAGCTTTACCCGTAAGCAATATCCACAACTGACTTTTACCCACAATTCACTGATTTTCCCATCGCAAAACTGCGCAAATATGTAGGGAAAAGGGAGAGGGGGTAAGAGTGAGTAAGAAACCCAGCAACATGGACCGTGATCAATAGTTGTCTGGCCTATTACTGTGACAGTAATTTTTTGTTCATAGAAATTTTTTTGAGGAGAATATTTGAAGTAATTAAAAAAATCCTTTCAAATTGTGAATGTTATTCCGGTCATAAATTTGGCATGGCTATTTTTATCCGTCATCAAGTTGCTATGTTTGAAACTTTAAGGGTGATACTGCTTCGCCGTCATCGATTTCCTCAACTCGTGCAACAGGGGATCGTCTATTCTTATATTCGTTTTCCACAAGACTCAATAGGATTGATCAATCATAAATACGGCGAGAGAATAGGAAATATTATAGAACAGATGGCATATTGCAAACGATATTTAGCTGAGCAACTAGCTATTCATCATTTTCGTGAGCGACAGATCATCATCTTCATTCTCTTGTTCACTAACTCAGCTTCAACGACACGTTCGTCCGCTTTCGTATTTCAAACCTCCATCGATATATGATATTGANGAAAGAATCCATGGATCTCAAAATATTAGCAATTTTTACGTGACAATCGAAAATGAAAAAGATTCTGCTTAGGTCAAGGAAATGTCATTTAGATATCTGAATATTCTCTGAATTCAACTATGCGAAATATTAGTTGTCACATAATTAATTTCGGTAGCAGCTAAACATTGAAGGCGTTTACCATTCAATTTCATCCCTTCCCCTATTCTCAGAACATAATAGTCGAACTTACCATACGATAGCGGATGCGAGAGTGAAAAAAGTGATAACCGCGGTGATTAGAGGTAAATAATGAAAGATAGCACCGACTATGAGCAGCACAATAGCAACGTATTCGCCAATACCAATATGCATACTTCTTAAAAACTAATATGTAGAAATTAGAAGTGAAAGAAATTATAACAAAGATCGTCTGTATGAATGGAAAAGACTCAGGCTTAAAATTTTTTTCGTTGGAAAGAGGGAATTTCCAAACGAGGTTTTTTCATTTCAAAGTGATTTATCTGTTACCTCATACCTTTCCAAAATTGAGAGTTCGTTAAAAAAGCTATTGAATGACGATCCCGCATTAGAACATAACAGTAGATGGAACTAAGATCTTTGATGAGTTATACCAGAGGAAATTAAGCATTAGCCATATCTAGTTATCACATTCAACTATGGAAATGTGATCTTCTAGTTATTCGCTTACATTTGTAAGAGAAGATGATACGACAACACAGTCTCAGAGATTGTACTGAAATATTTTTCAACGGAAATCTGCGACAACTTAACGAGAGCTGAAGAGAAACTAAGATCCGAAAAAGTGTCAAAGTTGCGACTTTAAAAAGTCAACTCAAAAATAATTGTCACTAGNTTTCAAGGGTGATGCTGCTTCCCCATCATCGATTCCCTCAACTCCTGCAACAGCGGATCATCTATTCTTATATTCATTTTCCACAAGACTCAATAGGATTGATCAACCATACATACGGCGAGAGAATAGGAAATATTATAGAACAGATGGCATATTGCAAACGATATTTAGCTGAGCAACTAGCGATTCATCATTTTCGTGAGCGACAGATCATCATCTTCATTCTCTTGTTCACTAACTCAGCTTCAACGACACGTTCGTCCGCTTTCGTATTTCAAACCTCCATCGATATATGATATTGACAATAGAAGACAAAGCAATCAGAAACAACAATGAACAACGGCATTTCACACTATCCAACAAACTATGCCATTATATAGACAATTTAATTTCCACTAAGCACTACAAAATTATTCTCAAATCGTACAGTTGTTACTCTGCACTCCTTCTGATAGGATATTTTAACTAATACTCGGGAACATATTTTCAACCATTAATCTCTCATGTTATGCATATTTGCAATAAGGCAACAAACTGCGTACAAAAGCAGAGGGGATATGATGAAAAATAGGCCATATTTTGAGGTGATTGACAGCAATTCGCAGATAATAACGGCAAAAATCTTCGACGAGTCCTTNGTAATTACTGCACTAGCATTGCACAAAATTCGCACTATAATAGCTGTTGAAGCTTTCATTTTGAATAATGGACATCCAGAAAGAAAGTGGATGGCGTAATTTAAAAAACAACTGCACAATGAGTTTATCCTGAAAGAACGGGAAATGAACTAGAATTTTCCATAAATGTAATTCTTCCTATGACTTCTATAAACGAGTCAGTATTATTTATCGAAACAAATCTATTGTTTGTAAGTCTTAGAGGAAAATTTTTACCTTGATTTCTTTAATAATTTAGAGCAATGTCAATAAATAAATAGAAATATGAAAAAGAAGTATGGACTCTTAAAGGAGAATAACACCACTCACGATTCCATACAGCACGAAGAATAACACCGATATGAGTGTTCGTTTATTTATTATTATCGCTCCAAGTTGATCATTGATGCAAAGTGTATCACATCACATTGATCTCATCGATAATAACATCATATACCATCACAACAATAGGAAGATGAATCAACGGTATTCTTTTGGTGGACAATCGATTTTCTTATAATATTCTTATTGGATGACGATTGCCTCAGTTTATAGATATAACAATACCATTGCTGAAGTAATATAACCTAAGAAAAATGATAGCATGTGGAATT
>JAARMF010002127.1:0-17273 GCA_022844705.1 Toxascaris leonina
ATTCTACTCCGCTCAGGTGTTTATTCCACGCCGATTGGATCTTCCTTTCACCTCAGCCCAAATTTCATTCTACGTTCGTTCTGTGCCGATTGGATGCTTATTTCGCGCGGACTTGATCTCCCTTTTATATCGGCTTCATGAAATTTTTACATGCCTCGATGTTGTCCAAATTACGATAATGGTGCGAGACATCCTTATCAATGAATGCGACGACGATCTTCGCAAAGGGTTCGCGCTGTGGTGGTATTATAGGCCCGCGTTGGAAAACGGGCTGAGTTTAATTTCCATCGAATTCTGTGGAAGTTGAGGCATGACATGAGGACCACCACCGTTTCATAGACATCCTCTACGCAGTTTTATAACCCTAGATACATTGTTGGCAGCGATAGAAACACATTGCCACAACGTCTCCATGACGCACTGTATAAAGAGAATTGAGAAGAACGCTTAATAATGGATAATTCAATATCGACTGTTAAATAAGAAATTGAATACATTTACACGATAAGGCAGTGAGGACTGCTTGGTAGTGAATCGCGGTAAGTTTGCAGGAAAATTCAAAAGTTCTGAGAGGGGTGGAAATTTGTAGAAATGAAGCAATGTGCTAATTCCATTTGAAAAAGGTTTTTTGGAAGCGAGAGTCGATATAGTGCCATCGGATGCGATTGCTCAGAAGCAACAATTTCCACTCAGAAGCATCATCGGCATTTTTCATCTCCGTTGCCTCCTTTGTACCGGTCACGTTGATGCGTCGTTTATTCCTGCGAAATCCCTGTTATTTGCTTGTTGTATATCAGAGTAAACGAATTAACAACATGCAATGACTTGCAATTTCAACTTCTCTGTGCATTTGCTAATCTGCTTTGAAAGGGCGTATTATGGCCACATCATGTGTGTGTCCGTCCAACACTTTCAATTCGAGAACCGTCTAAAGGAGATTCACAAAACTCGGTGTGTATAGTTTAAGCAGTTTGGGAACTTCTTATGCTGCACTTCTTGTTCCGCGAACTTCAAAAGACGTTATGGATGTTTGAAAGTGCAGGAAATTTTCAAGTGCTCCATTCTGTCTAATTTATGTTTTGCATGTAACCTGTAAAAGTGCTCCATCGAATGTGTGGAACGCGAAACGGCGAATCGTAGTACCTTATTTCACACACTTTCCAATTATTTTTAATTTCTATCATTATCAATTTCGAATGTTTTCTTATAAATAATAAAGCAGGGGGGGGGGGGGGGGGNGGGGGGGGGGACAATTAGAAATGAAGAACTCGCAATAACTTTACTGAAAACAACAATAAAACTTTCAAAAATAGCGGAAACTTTTGTCTGCGACTCCGATTCAACAACCGATTTGATGTTCATCAACGTGCCAAAAACTTCAAAGTCCAATACGTAGTAAATGAAAAGGCGGTAAATATTACTCGATGCAGCATTCTGCGGTGAAAAAATATCTTTGGAATAGGTGCAGTAGTCCTTGATAATGCATCGATTAAATCCGTTCTGCTCGAGGATAATGTGTAGGCAAACTTTGAAAGGAGTTGTTGCTCGCGCGCTTTTTTCTTGCCGTTTTAAGGTACTTGAAGAACCACAAGTGTGATCGGAAAGTAATAGTGCCTCGATAGCCAAGTCTGATGCTGACTTTACTTTAACGGCTATCAACAGGGACCTGTCGACCATACCAGCCTTTGATAGTTTCCATCGTTCATTATCCATTAACGATGGTTGACGTTCAGCTCGCACTTAACGCATTTACGAGACGTGTGACATGAATGCGAGGGATAGGAGCGCTTTATGGATTCTCCTACAGGATGCATTTCTGTAAGGAGAAGGAGAATTTCAGTGATCAGAAAAAAGCATCCCTCTCATCCCTCACCCACCACTGCTCTGAAACTTTAATGCGTCGAGGACTACTCTCCCTCTCCTCCGCCCTTTTGTTTACTGTAGTAATAGCCTGCAATTGGATGGACACCTATTCTGCAATTTCATTTTACTTGGCAAGCTCTATGCCAAAGACAAGAGAATCGTCGACCATCGGAACCGAAATGCTTGCTGTCTTTCGATTAAGGCAAATTTTGAGGGGTCGATGAACTGTGATAATCAATGATTTCGAAATTACCTGGGATCGGCGATTTCAAACTTCATTAATAGGCCCACCTGACACACCCTTAATTTTCACAGCCTATCTTCTAATACCCTTTAGCGCGAACAGAAGCTCAAGATCTGCTTCTGTTTAATAAAAGATGCACATTTTCGCCACTCTATTTGCTCTCCAGTTAGGTATTTAAATGGCACTTGTGCGCGTAATGACTCATTCAGCTGAATGCATTTTCCAGACGTCCGTTTTTACAAAAAAACTTCCTTGCCTCTCCAACAATATCTGAGCAATAGTGTGATGCATTCAGTAACACTCCACTTGCTCGTGCCAACAAGTGATCCAATCAGGAGCATTTCCGGTGAAGAAAGATGACGAAACATATTTACATCCGCTTCCCTAACGTTTCAACCTTGTTCCATTCCGCCCTTCGTATCAGATATCGTTCCTATGGTATTCCCGGTACAAAAATAACTCAATACCGCGACATACCAAGACATCTTTGTGCAGTTTGTCATGCCGAGGAAGATTGAACTCATCCTCATCGAGCTAATCTCAAGCATTTAGTGCTATGCCTGAAGAGGTTGTAGATCTGCTTTTGCGCTTATCACACAAAAATGGGACAGATGCGACCGCTGATGATCCATTTTTAACGCATGCGTCTGGAAGACACATGGTTCTTGCTGTCTTCGAGCAACATTGTAGCAGTAACTGTTGATATTCCCATTTTAGAGAAGTCAACTGTTCTGACAGCGTGCATCTTCTAACAAAGCAACGCGTAAGAACCGCCTTCCCGTAATCCTCAGCACCCCCTTCCGCACCATAACCGCTGGAACCTTCCCCTCATCAGTTTGAAAACTACAGGCTTGGAGTGTCTTTCTTGTCCAACTTTCACCCTTCGAACATCCACACTCAACATAGCGATCCAAGCCCTCCAATTCCCTCGGCAAATCCAAGTCCAAGAGGGGGACAAAGATCGACGCCTCCCGCCCTTTCAGCCCACCATTTTCCAGTGGAGATTTCAATTAGACACAACCACCATCCCCAGCTGCCCGAACTCCATCTGAACCACCGGAGAAAAACTTCGGCAGATTTCGAGATACCGATATTCGGCACAAGTAACGGTTGCTGGAAATCACACGGGCTGGCATCTGGCTGTGCAAGTTTTTGTAGATGAAAGCGTCGCTGCACGTCTCGTATGCTTAGTAAATCGGACGGTGCTACAACCAGAGCCCGATGGGCGCATCTTGAAGGGTCGGACATGATTCCAACAGTCTTACGCCATTCAAAGCAAGAACGAAGCACAATAATGGCAAGTAACAACAAGCCATCAAGGTTCAATTATCCAATCCATTCGCAAAACAGTCAGAAGTCCTTTGCCATACCAAACGAACATTGACCTTCCTCCTCCACTTCGTGATGAAAGCGACCGACAACAAACCTATTATCCCTTCAGAAAACAATTCTTGCTTCCCAAGTGACCACAAACCAAACCTTGATATCAGCACCACAATTATCCAAATAGCTTCTTTATTTAGGCAACAACACAACAGGAGAACAACTCCGCGCATGATACCAATCCATCCAATCAACGACCTCACCACCGCCGGTCCCAAACAATGAAAAGCGCAACATCGAGCCAAAGAAAGTGCCGCGCTGGATTAAAACAACTGCTTGAAAACAAGAAACCAAATAAGACAGTGCAGAAGTCGAGTGGCCGCCCAGAGACCATGAAGATCGTTCAAAGATCACAGAAAGCTGTCGTTCAAAAAAAACACTATCATCTGCTCTTAATTATTTCTCCTCCACAGTTCACCGGCGAAGTAGTGCAAACGAAATTTCAAAAAACCCTTAGAACTCGAAAAGCGATCAGCTGGAGGAAAGAAAACAAGATAGTGCCGACACGACTGAAAAAAGTAGAAGGGTGGGGAATCACCACATAGTGCATCTAACACGAAAGGCATTTACATCTTATCGAGGAAGTTATCAAGTGCGGGCACCTGTTCCTTCAGTCCCTTGCGCTTACGCGTCTCAGCCACGACCTGCGCCGGCTTGCTCGCCGGTTCCAACGGGTTACCAGGCAGAACCTGCCAATGATCGAAGACGCACTGCGGGAAAGCCTGACCACCGGTATTGGAGCGGAGATCGGCCGTAAAGCCTAGAAAACTAGAAGTACATCAAACTTGAGAAGATGCGCGAAATACAGTACCGACTGGCAAGCACGGCTTCTACACCACTGTGTTCCAGCAAAATAAAATGCGAATCCCCTTCCCCCATAAACTGCACTCAACAGCGAATTAATCCACACTCCATGCGTCCCAATTTATTATTGCGATCCCCGGGAAGAACCAGTAAGACCAACACCTAGAATGTCAACAAAATGCAGTAATCGTGAACTGTCCACAACTTGTGGGAAAGATAAAGCTGACCCAAATCCCAATCAATGATAAAACAACCGAATACACCGCACCTGCTGAAAAGTTTAGCGAGTTCATCAATGAACAGTAAAACATACGTCAATTCTTCTCACTTTTTATTCGCTTTGCAGATCACATCACTTAATAAACGTAACGACAGAGGATCGCAAAGAAAACACATAGATTCCAAGCATACCACGGTTCTCTACGAAGCAAGCACCACCAATTAAAAAACAAGAAAAAAGTGGAACAAAAACACTGACCGAAGGACTCATTTACGGGAAGATAGGCCTTTACAATAAACATTGGAGTGCCAGCCACCTGCGATTCTTCGATAACGTGGCCACGGCGACGATTCAACACGCCGTAAATACCTACAAAGAATGAACCCAATACTGCAGTGCCGAATCAGTGCAAACCAGACATGAGCATGTCGTTGCAGAAATCAATTTGGTCATTACCAGCACTACAGCCATTTCAACAAAGACAAACACCAAGCGTGGTCGACAGCAACTGGTCTCTCCGCTCGACGGCTAATGGTGTTTGCGAAAACTGGCTACGAATGACGTAAGTTTCCAGAGAGGCGTCATTTCCCCTCGGAGGAAAACAGGGAGGGTTGCTGACGGCAGTGAATAGGAATTATATAAAAAGCCAAGAAGCGAAAAATGAAATCCGTTACGGTTCTTTAAAACACATTCAGCCGAACGCCCAGACTTTAGAAGAAAGTCGAAACTACTACTGATAAAACAGGAAGATAAATACGGACCGTTAACGAATCATGTGCATCACACACGAACAAGGCCAAATCACACTGAACAACACACAATACCGACTCCTGTGACCTCATACCTCCTAGCCCACCGGAAGCTACGTGTTCGTGGGAACGCCTAAATTTAAAAACTTAAAAATTCAACGATGACACCACAACATCTCGTAGCCGGTCATCAACGGAAGGATAAAGTGGCGTACCACCAACTGCGCTTTCCGGACACTGAATTTCGACAAGATAAACCGGTTCCAGCAGTCGAGGCTGCGCCGTGAGCACGCACGCGTAGATAACTCGTCTAGCAGTGGGTATGATTTGGCCACCGCCTCTGTGGATCGCATCCGCATGCAGGGTCACATCGTGAATGTTGAAACGAATTCCTGCAAAACCCTTTACTATCAGCAAATCCACACTGGTCATACATCTCATTGAGGTTTGTTCCAATACTTTAATCGCACTTCTGTTTATCAGTCGCGACGATTACAATTTCCCACCTTCACCATCGATTCCCCATGTTTTTATCCGTCCCCTCATGGCACTTCGTTTTAAACAAGCAAGAAAGCAGCAATGCTCTTGGCTTCAGACCACCCTTAGCATTGCCTCATCTCGCGAAAAAACAACCACATAATGCATATAACAAATATTTTACTTAGGGCTAATTCTCAAAGCTCCAACAGTGCTCGCAACAAATGTGGTTCATAAGAAAGCCACGTTTACAAAAGTCGCATACTAATGATTCTAGCACCCACCTTTAAGGCACCAATTTACGTGATGTTCCCGCAGAAAGCAAACGGACGCACACTCAATGAGTATCGAATTCCCGTGTTCAAAACTGTCACAGTACCGTGATGCCAGTTCAGCCTCTTGACTTCTTTTTATTCTGCTTGGATCGCCGCCGTGATCCCGACATGCAGCAGGGGATCAAATCTAATTTGACTATTCGATACCTCAACCATCGAACGTACCTACCATCTCCCGCCAATTTTTGCTGCTAATGTCGCCTTCCAGGCTTTCGACTTGACACATGAGCAAATATTAAACAGACGCAGACCTTATATCAGCATTACGACAAGCACAAAGTCACTGCAGTTATGAAAATCACCTACTCCGTTTCACCTCTGCAAAAGCGTTAGATAAAATAATAGCCTATACCTCGCATGTTCTCGTCGCAAAGCACACCTTCCTTAGTTGCCCACTGAAAGCCGGCCACGACCGAATCCTTGATTTCGTTTAAATACTGCACTCCTTTCGTAACGTCCACCAGGATGTTGGCGCCCGTCCCGTCGGGGCCGAAGCACCAGATCTTACGTGCTTCTGTTACGTCGTAGTCGTACTTCTCGGCCAAAATCTTCGCACGGGCCTGCAATCCCAACGTCACCTACGTAAACGCGCAAGTAATTATCAAGCACAACGCAACAAAGACTAAGCAACTAATCAGAAAATTTTCGTCACCGATAAGCCCTCGTACCGACACTCATCCAGCGAGCAAAAGACAAAAACATTAAGCATAATCAGCTAGCAAAAGCCCCATATTTGATCTATTGAGTTGCCGTTCAGCGTACAAGTTAACCATTACGAACTGTGCAGTGGTATCACACAACCCAGGTGATAAAATCAACGTGAGTAGTACTCTATTCACAGCTTCCACGCTTTCGCGCCTACCTTGCGATAAACGTTTGCAGCGAAAAAAGACAACAAGCTTCTGAAATAACTACGCAGCACTACCATTACAACTAAATAATGTAGTCTGTGCGCAAACATGCATCGCTTCAACGATAAAAAACACCACACCGACTAAAGCAGCAACATATACCTATTTGGCTCACACCTCCGGCATCACCTGCTCGAATGTAAATCAATAACGGTTCGATGACGAGCTAATGAAACAAACCTTCAACTCATCACGGGCGTTCACCTCGCCCTTGTCGATATCGTCGGCTAGTCCGTCAGGCATGGGCACAGCTTTACAGAAAAGACGGTTGTGTTTGTTGGGTGACTTCGAGAGGCACATTTGGTCCGATTCCTCGGAAACCGTTTCCCTATACGACACGACCGGATCGGACTTCTTGATAGGAATGCAAGCGTGATCTTCTTCCAAATCTTTCAAACAAATTTCCAGATGCAGCTCACCCGCGCCAGCGATAATGTGTTCGCCAGACTCTTCGAAAATGCACTGCACCATGGGATCCGACTTCGCCAGACGTTTAAGCCCTTCCACCTGCAACACTGTCGACTTTCAGTGTGGCTTATTTTCCGTTAAATTTTCTTGAAATCCCAATCCGGTAACCCACACGAAAAAGGCAACGGAACAATGATATCGAAAAATGCAAACACACTATTAACAACACTTTCAAAACGTCAAAGAGCACGAATGCCATGTGGGAACGAACGGACAAAACTAGAAGTCTAAAATTCCTAGTTTTAGAAGCCTCATTCACTCCAAAAAACACGACACGACAGCTTCATATTCCTCTTCCAAACCTACCAAGGAGCATAAATTACACACTTGTTCAAGAAACCTCGAGCTTACCGACACATAACTACAAGCTTCTAATAATCGCAAACAAGGCATGATGACAAACAATAAAACCTGCAGATCACTACTTCACCCGGCTACCCTGCTTTCCGGTCATCTGAACTTGAGACTAGGGGTCGACATAAACAAACAACTCACCAGCTTGGGCAGATCTCCAGCATTTTTAGGCTCTACAGCAACGCGCACCACAGGCGAAACGGAGAATTTCATAACGCGGAGGTTGTGCGCGTCCTTGTACGTTGTGATTGTACCTCCCTTCACCAGGTACTGGTCAACACCGACCAGACCTGCAATGTTGCCCGAAGGAATATCCTCAATGGGCTCCACGTAGCGACCCATCATTAGGATGGTACGCTGAATGGTCTTCTCATAAAGATCTTCCTTCTTGCCTGGCACGTAGTTGGGACCCTGGATACGGGCCTTCATACCTGTCGCCACCTTAAACACGCATCACGCTTACAACATACTACTACCCTTTAATGCTCTTGCATCATCAACAACATCATCTATAAGAGTGAATACATGATTTCGCATTTGAAACGCGACAGCATAAATCCACGAAGAACGTGAAGAAATACGGGTGGTTTCTACTTTCCTTGTCACCAACATTGACTCCTTCATTTACTACCGTCATCTTTTCAAAAACACTCCAGCACATTCCTGCAGGTTACAGCACAGTAGAGGAAATACTTCTGTTAGAACATCAAAGCATAAATCAGCACAACGACTCGAGCAAAAGCGACACGATGCCACCAAGCAGCCTGCATCATCAACCTGCCAGCACACACTAATTCAGACAACCATACGTCTTCAAAGTGTTTCGACAAGCACATTTCTAGCCCTGTTACGCTCCTGATGAAAACGAACTAGTTTATACATCATCACTTACTTTCCCAGAGAAGACACGTCCGAATGCATAGAAGCGACCCTTGTCAGAAGTAGGGACCATCTTCGAGACGTACATCATTAGCGGACCGTTCGGGTCACAGTTCTTGATTGCGACAGCGGCCTCATCGTCGTGCGGTCCCTCGTACAGCATCTCCATTCGATACCTCTGTGCCGTGACCGGTGACGGCAGATGGATGCAGATCATCTGTAGCATCGTGTCGCCGGCCGGCAACCATTTGCGCATCATCACCTGAACTCATATGTGTGCCATCGTAAACGTATGAACGGGATCAATGTGTTAAAAGTACAGGCGGAACACACACCTCTTTACAGTTAAATTATTCATGTTCCGAATAAAACTCATGTAAGAAGTTTTGCTTTGCAGGACAAACTAACAACCGAATTCCTCTCACAACAATTTCATAAAAGATTATTTACATTTGCATCATTCGTTTCATACTCGCAAACAAAATAGCCGTCTGTTATGGAGAAACAAATCTCTGAAATGATGACGTTCTTCTTAAAAACAATACTCAGTGATACCAGAAGGACAAAATCTGTACAGCGTGCTGTCAGATGACACAACTGCAATAGATAAAAGTTTCCAACCTCATTTCTGCCTGAGAGTGACGGCGTTGCTGCATTCTGGATTCCATTCAAGCACAGTATAACCACACAACACGGCATACAAACAATCACAAACCTTTCTGGCATTAACTACCAAAGTCCTGAAACCAAAAGGCGCGTTTCTAAAAATCAGTGACCTTCATTAGCGGTTTTCCTTCGAGGTCCTTTTCGTCATTGGCAAGCTTGATGTTTAGTTTGGCCAACAACTTCGCGACCTCATCTTTCTTGACATTCATGACCGCGTCGAACACCTTGAAGATAGGATCGAGCACGAACTGTACGAAACCTCTCTTGCTGTCAGCGTCTTGCGTCGAACTCCACTTCTTCGTTTTGAGGTTGAAGAAACGGTCACCCCACAAATTATGCATCAACTTCTCCACCTGAAATGATCACTGAAGGCCATTCTTACAATCTATCCAAAATGATGCGCCACCATCTGAAAAGGATTGCATAGGCTCCTCTCACGAGCACAGACAGCGACTTCTTGGAGAAGTAGCAGCACGTCTTCACACGATCACCAGCCTCATTCTTACAGCAAAATCTCTTCCATACCACTTTCCAATCATCTTTCACTACAGGGATGTTTCACCGAAGGTTCTGAGCAGCATTAGGGAGGAAGCATAAATGAAAGTCAAAAATACAAAAATAACGGAGTAAATAACGGACAGATAAATGTAAACGGAGTAAAGATCGAAGTCAGGGTGCTCAAGAAGTTACCTGAACTCCGAATTTTTCTGAGTACATTTCGGCGAACTGTTTCAGAGTGAATGCCCATCCATGCAGACCAGAGCCGAAGCCCACATTTCCAATGGCGGGATCGACCATAATCTGACCCATAGGACCGTCGTCATCACCGTACGTTGCGATGATAACATTAGTGTTCTCAACAATACGCTGGAATGTCTGGTAGAGTTCCTCTTGACCCAGCTGCAGCTCCAGCAAAGCGCGGTCCATCTTGTTCATGAAGAGCACAGGCTTGATTCGTTCAGCAATCGCTTGTCGTAGTACCGTTTCCGTCTGTACACACACACCTTAAAGACGAAGCACAGGTCAAACTTCTCGTAAATAATACTGGTGTTCTTCTTTTATGAAACTATGGAATTGTAAGACAAATGTTGGAAGAGCGAAATAAAGACCACATAAAAATGAGACCCTAACCAAATATCTTTCTTTAATATAGCGTTCATTCGACACTCAACAAAAGACACACCTTTGCCGAGCTCTAATATGACGCCTCACACCAACAGCTGCTTTCAGTGTAACGGAATGCAAATTTGTGTGGACAAAACAAATCCCACCGGCTCAAAAGCACTGAACTGTTCTTCATTTTGCAACGGAAATTTACTTGATTCTGAGGCTGCTTTCTTTCATTCCAGGCACAGTCGACACAAAATACCACAGAAAACAACTGCAAATGGTGGCACAGGTAAATGCTGCCACTGACGCAACCCAGCCGTAGGCGCTCAGTGGACACTTAAACCTACAACTCAACCGAACATCGCTAATTCTCAAAGCATTGCATAACCTGCTCAAAACAAAGCTTTCGTGACGCAGCACCTAACTGAGTGGTTTATTGTTTCAATCATTTCACTAGCCTTGTGCCTAGCTGCTGATTCCACTCAAGCATTCTACTACGCTTTCAGCACATCCATTCCAAAACCTTACTGTTTCCGCTTCCGATACCAAAACTACCGGCTATCTTCCAAAATACCCCACTGTTGGTCTATGTCATGAATCAGGAGGAAGTCGGCAGAACTCACCAACCTCTCCTCGCATCAAAAGATACGAAGTATGAGCAGTAGTACTGAGAATCCTCAACAGCTAACAGAGTCACATGACGCTTTTGCTTTCACAACCAAATATGCTCTCTCTCACTTTCTAAACAGTTTGGTTATTTGGACTATGCGACACGGTCAATAAGTTTTTTACGACACTGGCAATCATACTCTGCAAACCTCCGTTTGGTGCCCCCGCCCCATCTACCACCTCTAGCGCTCTAACAGCGAAATCGAAAAAATTCGGCCAGGTAAGTGCCTCACTTCTACAGCAATAAAAAAAGACGATAAAGAAGACGCACCCGAAACACAGTCGACCACAACCAGAGCGCCATCAGTGACACGCAGGGCAGCTGTCACCTGTAACCGGCAAATACAATTATCATAAACCACTTAAACAAAAACATAATAGCAATACCTTGTTCACATCACTTCCCTCATCACTTCAATAAACACGTAATCATAACATTCATATATGAATCCATTAAGAGCTGCTTTCTTTACTGCCAGCTCGTTTAAAACCAATCTTATTGGCTGCTTCCGACATAAGCCTAACGGAAAAGAACATCCTCACACCTCAGTTACGATAATCCACGACCAGCACTGCTGACAGCATATGGCTCTCAATTGCGTTCACCGTATGCTTTTTCCCAGCATTAATGGCTATGATGAGGGATATGCAGTACTGCCTGGGCATTCCAAAGGCGCTACACAACGGAATAATTGAATTATGGCACGGCAGACCGGAATTTTTATCCCATAATGAGATGTCTGATGCTCCCCTGGCTGCGAGATCTCCTAAGAAATCCCACTGACCAACGCCTCGCACTAAAGTATAACAAACATTTATATCGCCACACTCACCCCCTCTTTCACCTACACTTGGAAATATTTGTGGCAACAGCACGTGCTTGACCGCTACGGCTTGCTTCGGAACACTGGACTCAACTCTTACGTAGACGTAGTTCATCAAATTAATGAACGGAGCGTAACAGTACGCATAATCAATCACACTCGAATAAACTTCACTTCAGCCCTTCAGCCCAGTTGCCTGTTATGAAAATGAGGGAGAACCTTGTAAGGTCTGCAGTTCATTGTTACCATCTTCTACTTTTAATTCGGTTCGTTTATTCCTTAGCATGAAAGGAAATGGACAATTTTGTAATATTCAAGCGCTCGGCACTTCAGGGGGTTCACTGCATTGATGCATATAAAGAAGCAAGATTAAACACCACGGAACAAATGACTCACCTCACTAGAGAAATCCACGTGGCCGGGTGAGTCGATGAGGTTGATAAGGAAGCCGTGCAACTTCTGTTTCTCCCCATTAACGATGTCTACCTCGTACTGATTCTCCCCTTTGATGAAGGCAATATCCTTATCATCCAACTCGAAGTACAGAGAGATGGCACTACAACACACAGTCATATCCACCGTGTGCTTCACCCATCCGACAACGATGTGGCACCAAGGCCGAATTTGTCCCACAACTTATTTACACCGCGTGCTGTTAGTTAAAAACAACAGCGACTGCACAAAACACCTACCCCTTCCAACTAGTGGAGTGCACATGGCGGAGGTTTATGGAAGTTTTAATAGCGAGTTAACTAACACAGAATGACAACTTTAATGCGCTGTCATAAAACAAACATCACGAAACGGCTGCACTCATGTCTACACGCTTAGTCATCAACTGGCTACAAAAAGAAAAACAACAGACTTTTGCTATGACTCCTACTTCACAACGAATAATATTCACGTAAAAAGCTCAGTTTATAGGCCAAGTTTGCTCCCAACAGAAAAGCAGCTAGCAAGAGATTTTTGTCCCGAGCGGACAGCGCTTTAAACGGCGGACACTTTAATAACCATGATGGTTCCTTAATACCCCAACTAAACTCGACCCTTAAATTTTCTTCTGCTCTAAGTAAAATCTGTATTGTTAGGACAGGCAAGAATGGAAACGAAGTAATCAATCACACACCTTACATATTTGTCTTCGCATCAAGCGACCACTTCAAACTTAACCTAAGCAAGAGTTTTACGAGAACATATTGCACATAACTGAATTCAAGATGGCTCTACGCAAGATTCAAATGAATGCTTCCACCACAGTCTCAGACGCCGACTTCTCCAAGGGACCTTATGACAATTTTATACTGGTAGAACCTATCAGATGCAAACATGCGAAAGCACGTGAGCATTTGTCAGCAAAATACTACTTCTCAGCGAACAGGACAATTCTTAAACAGCAGCTATAGATACATACTCGTCGCTCCCTCCCCCTCCTCCCACTATCTCCAAATAGTTTAAAGAAGCAACATGTTGGACTCACGTCGATTTGATGGTGATGCAACGCTCCTGCTCATCTTTCCGAGTGTCCGTAAACCGAGTCTCACCCGCCTTCGCGCCTGCGATGATACCCGCTTTCGAGACGAGCGAGTCCGTAAGCGTTGACTTACCTTGAAGTGAATCATCCATTACTAGTTAAATTTCACGTCCGTTTTAGACCACTGCGATGTGAGTAGAAATACAAGTGTTTAATTGCCTCTCCTTTGCCTTTTCGAAGCGTAAAGCTGGCGAAGTATGGCTGAGAAGTATGGTTCCTATGTGCCCGAATATCTAATAGCTGGTTTTTTTCTAAAGAATCAGAATATGCCTTTCGCCTTTAGTTCATTTTTTCCAAAAAAAGTCCGCTTTCCTGACATTCATATATAAAAGAAACTCGAGAAATGTAATGACAGACATGTACAGGTGAAACCTTCTGTTTATGCATAAGATTAAGACCAGCCTGCTGAATGTGTAAAACATAGTGAATACGAGAAGAGCGCTGGCGTGCACTGAAGGAGTGCTATATTCACTG
Source organism: Toxascaris leonina (assembly GCA_022844705.1). Taxonomy (NCBI): domain Eukaryota; kingdom Metazoa; phylum Nematoda; class Chromadorea; order Rhabditida; family Ascarididae; genus Toxascaris; species Toxascaris leonina. Next base: position 13,962 of record JAARMF010002127.1, read on the forward strand.
CACGAAATTCTAAACTTTCATTGCAATCGTACAGAACGTCATGAATTGATAACCCAAAATCCTACGTTAAACAACCGGACCAGAATTCAAGTTGACTAACTCAGCGAACCATAAAGGAAAACACCCCTTATCGCGTTCTCCAAACAAAAAAGAGAACGCCGATATATCATATTTCTGGTAGCTCAGTGGTAGAGCCCCCGCTTCTCAAGCGGAGAGACCCGGGTTCGACTTCCGGCTGGCCTCCCAACGGTTCGCCAGCAGGCTGACCACCAGGCATTCCAGAGATCCAGTCACAAAGGCCATGTGTGGGCATGGTTGTCAGCTGCATCGACACGGGAGCCGATGGTCATACAGCTGTATCTTGTATCTTTGATTTCGAGGTTACAATAGTCTTTAGAGCAGATCATCCAGAACGTTAACGCACTTCGAGTGGGACTAAAAAAATTCATCAACGGTTTTGCAAAAAAAAGGAGCAAAGATGAAATAAAAAATGCTGGAAAAAGATGCAGAAGAAAGTTTGCAGTATTTCACAAAGCATTATGACTCCGTCACGAAGCAACTAGTCTGCAACTGCGCAAAAAGCAAAAAACACCAAGCAGCGAAGGCAACCGAAGGGAACATTTGATTCTGGGAGTTGGTAAAAGAAATCTTCAAGCAGAAAATATGCAAAAACAAACCGTGATCCACGTGCGCTATAACGGACATGTTGCGGATGTTCTTCTTGCGATCCATAATGCTACGGATCTCATCGATTGTGAAGTTCACCTGTAAAACGCATCAGCTTATGGCAGATTTCGAAAAAAAACTGACTTACCTATTCCTTGCACTTCCCATTTATAACAAGAAATTTAGGTCTTGCAGCAATGCAATCCGAAATATGCGATTAAATAACTAGACTGGATTACACTGGTAGCCTTGCTGGCAGCAACAGTTACGCTAGTGATTCCATCCAATTCTTGATCAACACTTCGATTTGGTCTGGCGATGTGTTTTCTGCCCGGAGATAACCGCAAAGCAAATGTGCACCACTTCGGCAGACCGACTGGTTGAAGGTTGGATTTTGCGAAATTGAGCTTCTTGTGATCGAAATTTCTGACACAGGCCGACTTCAAAGGAGCTGGATGAAAGCTTTACAGGTCTTTCTGACTACTGCACCATACTCGACCAGGTGTTCAAATAACTGAAGAAAAATTAAAACACCAACCGCCTAGACCTGGCAGGTACAGAAAATAAGGATGCGTTTACTGCCATACCTAATCCTTTTGCCGTAATTTTTTCTTCTACGCTAAGGAGGAGAACCCTTGCAAACGAATGGAGGCTAAACCTTCCGTTTATGCACCGCACTCCGTTTGACCCTGAAGTGCCCGATCTATCTCAGGGAAAAAATAGACTGCATTAATTAACACATAGACTTACTTGCAGACAAACGTTAAAAATTAGTGGTAATCAACCGAATGGATGGAGAATGCCAAATTTTTATCACAAGAGCCATAGTGACAGCGAATGCACATGAGATCCCCGCAAATTCAATCGCACTACACTCCAACTAACGTTACCGCGACACACGTCTTCGATTTCGTAGATGGGTAGGTCACACAGACCGCCTGACATTGAATGTAATAATTATCAAACGAGTTTTGGTTCCATATTTAATTCTCAAAACCAAAATCCGGAGGGGCAGAACTTAAGGAGCAATCCAACCAAGAAATCAAGACGCAAAAAATACTATGCAAAAATTAGCAACGTTCGCGGGGAACAATGAATAGCCCTAAAAATGTCGCATGTTATCAACCTTAGACTAAAACTCTACTGATCTGTTCAGAAACAAAAAATGACGTACAAAAGTACGAAATGTTTAATTTCTGGTACAAAATGAATGGCAATGTTTATTTAATAATTACTATAAATGAGCTTTAATAACTTGAGCACAGCACATATATCCAAACAAAGCAACAACATACCATCTTTCCAAACCCTCTCTTCCAATTTCAGCTCCAACACCAACAACCACCAAAATAAACCGCACAACAGAGGCGGCTCAAACACAGTGGAGGGGACTCTTCGCCTTCACTGAAACCTCTAAAAATTCCCTTAATCAATCTGCTTTGCAATAAGCAGTCGACCGCATCCAGAACAGTACGGTAAGCGGGAAATTCAAAATTAATTGCGGCTGTGAATAAAACCTACACAGAAGCCTGCATTGTCAAGGAAGTATCGATCAGTATTATCATTAGAGGGCTGTTTTGGCAAGGTCAATTGAGCCATGAGGTGAAAAACTGAATTCTAAAGAAAGGACATGTTGGGACCCTCTCAACTCACCGATAAAGTGGTGTGATTCTTTCATTAGTCATAGTTACACAGAAGAATTTAAAATTTGTTCGCTTCTTGCACCCCATTTCAGCTGCAACGAAGAGGGAGGTGTGCGTCAGTTGGTCGAAAGTGCATTGTGGGTGCAGGGAGGGGACAAATGCTTATCAACTGAACAAGTGTCGATGCGCTGCATCCCCTTTTATGCGCCTTTTCACGAATTTGCTATCCACCTAATTCACTGAATTAGAAGCGAATTCACATTTCCAGCGAGCTGTTTACGTAACAACTTGCAAGAGGACACCATATTGAAATTGAAAACTTGAAACCAGGTACTTGCATAATAACCTATGTTATGTAACCCGAAGTTCTGTATCACGTACCGCAGTCCTGTATCACATCACTTGGGAAGAGGTTGTGGATCTCTGGCTATGAGGAAAAATTTGTGTGCGTCTCGCACCAGTCGGTTCTTTGTTTTACACCACTTCGGTTGTATAGGAAAATCTTTTTTTTAGAATCAAATTCGAAGGCATTTTTGTAGTAATTACTGCATGGCAAATTTCTGTCGCATCTTTCGCAACTTGAGAAAGTGGTTGGTCTGGACGGGGAGACGCAGAGGGGTGTGTCATGTCATCCTCTTGGAGAAGACGCTTTTTCGCTTGCTTCGAGTTGACTGTCTGGATAGTGCCAAAATGACAAGCTCAGGACACTTAGTGATTAATTTTATTGCTTTAATCGACATTGACTGAGATATACTCGTACAAGCGATTTACTGCACACGGCCAGAGCTCAACTTACTATACTTGCTTTTTCCTCTCCCCCATTAGCAAACTCTGTGCAACCAAACTGACATAACGACTTTCCTTTGAAAATGCAGTGGAGTGAAAAAATCAGGCAGAGCAGGAATGCGTCAAAATTGTTTTGCGGTGGAGTGTCGTTCAAAGTCCCACCAAGCGACAAGCAACGGGGGAGGAATGGAGGGGTGGGGGGGGGGGGGGGGGGGGG